>JAULJZ010014343.1:0-16200 GCA_032270985.1 Heliamphora pulchella | reverse complement strand
GTCGATATTTGTTTTTTTATGTTTGTACATGGTCATGTGCATGCAAACTTGATCGATTCATGCATAATGAGGGGTGAACATTCATCCCGCGGTGAAAGCCTGTAAAGATTTTCATAATGAGAGGTGAATATTCGTCATGTAGTGAAAGCTCAAGAAGATTTGCACAATGAGGGGTGCCAGTGAAGATTTTCAAAATGAGGGGCAGATTTTGGTCATACGGTGAGAATCTGTAAAGATGCACGTGTTACATGTGAATTATTGTGGTTAGTACAAAATCATATTTGAGGTTGGTGCGAGTCAAAATATTATTATTATATTTGTGATAGCATGTTCTATTTTTACTTCATGCCAGTCTGTTTTCTATTGAGCCTAGGCTCACGGTGTAGGATTTAAAAATATTTTTCAGGTACACATGATCATGAGGAATGATCTAGAGAAGCCGGAGGTGGCAGAAGACTTTTCTTAGTTTTCCTATTTATTTGAACCATGTTTTGGTATGTATAATGTTTCAGGAACATAAAACTTATACTGTAAGCCTTAGGGCGTTTATTTTAATGCATGCATGTTGTATGATCCATGAGAGGAACCTTGGGTTCGTTGTTGATTTTCGTTTCCATATGTTTGGATGTTTGCCTATGGGTTTCAAGGCTCTGTTAGATTCATTTTGAGTCGAAAGAGTGATTTCTTTATCATATAAACTTTTTTTGTCCCAAATATATTGTTTGTTCAAACCCTAGTTCAAAAGTGAGATTTTTAGGTGTGTTTTTGAGACTTGAAAAGATTTTCTAATTTTTTTGCTTGAAAATCTTTCGGGTGTCTCACCGCACGAGTGGTAGAGAGCCTGCTTGAGCAGTGTGGAAAGGTTGAGTTTTGTTTTGAAAGGAGATTTTTGGTTGGAGGAGCTTGGGGGTACCTTTTTTTTATTTAAAATGGCATATGTTAATTGTTTTACAAATAAAATCTAGTTTTGGTTTTGGTTTCCGTGGAGTTTTATCGTTTAGAAACCGAGATGTTACAGCATTCATAGTTTCATTATAAGTTGAAGCAACTTTAGCATGTTTGCCGTGCTGTCTAGGCATTGGACGTGCTGATGTTGTGACTCGATGACGTCGTGAGAGTTGACTACTAGCCTCATTTGTATGCATTTTTGCATTAATATCGGGTTCTCCACAACACCATTCACCAGTTGCTGCATTATTTCTGCAAATGATTGCCAATTCTATTCTTCTAGCATTTCTATTCTCTTATGTCTCAAGTTCTTCATCTTTGGATGTGCCTGAAACAATTAAATTTAAAGTCACATATTCGAAAAATTACAAAAAATAAATCATAAATATTACTGATGTGTGTTGTGCCATACTAAAAACAAATATTTAAATCATTAATTTAAATTACTAACTTATAGGATGGTGGCTAAAGTCGAGATATCGTTCCAAATGGATTTAATGCAGCTACAATTTATTTATTAAAATCTTTTTGTCTTTGAATTTTTTTAAAAGAAAATATGATTGATTTTTGAATTAATTCTAATTAAGCAAAACAAGCAATTAATCTGAAATAATTGTTAAGATTGGAGAAGGTTTCCTAAGGATTTGAGTCCTCCCTAACCATTATTCTAGTTTCATTCAAATTCTAGTTCATCTTTAAATAATTCAACCCAATCCAATCGAGGCTACAAGACCGATATGGAATATCAAGAAGATAAACTCGAACCTGAACCTAGCATATTCTATCTAAGATTCTGGTACGAATAGTCCAAAGCACCACCCATCCTATCGAAGTATAAAATATCTCATGCACGAATATTGAGAAAAAAAGATAACAGTTGCATGATCTCATTTTTTTAATTATAGAAAATAGAAACGAAAATGAAATAATTAAATTAAAAGTTCGTTGATCAAAAGTCAACATCTCGAAAATCATACAACGAATTGAATCCAAATTAAAAATGAAATAAAAAGTCTAAACTAATCCTAAAATACCGAACTAAGGATTCATTATCCCTTAGAAAAGAAAAGAGCCTAGCCGCTCATGTTGCGACTCGAATCTATGAAGAGTTGAAAAAGAGTTAAATTTCAGGCCTCCATCTTCGTCTTCTCGTCACTTCCCGAGCCTCCAGATTGGCTGCAAGCTAATCACCTCTACCTTCTCTCTAGATTTTAGAATGTCCCTTTTTGTTTACCCAGGTCATCTATTTATAGATGAGCCTCACGCCCAAAGGTTGAAGTGTTTTAGCTGAATAAGAATTGTCGATTTCGTTCGGACACTGGGAATTTTGTCCAGACAATTTTCTTATTGGATGATTTCTGCCCAGACGGTGGAATTTCTGTCCGGACGGTTCTGTCTTAAAATCCCCCTTTTGCCCTTTTTCTCTGTCTTGCCCTTTTTTACATTCTTTGCTCTTCCTGTCACCACCTATGATGTTGTTAACAAAAACTCTACAAATCAACTTATTAAACACAATCTCGAGGCTTAACATAGTATATTGTATGGAATTAGATTGGCACTTTTACGTACCGATCGCACCCCTAACTTAAATTTTGCTTTCCTCGAGCAAAGCAGATATATACATTACCCCAAGACCTTACACAAGTTTTTGAGAGGTTTAAAACAACAAACTATAAAGTTACTACCCCCGATATTGAATTCATATATTTTCTCGGTTAACTACCATTTTTACAAAATATTCACCACAAATTTGGACTTACCTTGTATGTGTTAACTCAACCACTTTGGTTAGTTTCATGCCTTCAAATACCTGAAATTCAAAATCTTTTTAAAACTATGTCTCGACATCAATCCTCCCTTGATATTCACTCACAATAAATTACTCAAAAATATGTTTTTTTATGTGCACTAATGTAGTATGCAACAAGAGTAGTGTATAGACAAATTAAAAGTTGTGTCGGTATACTTTGAGACTTGAAAAGAACGGTGAAATAAAAAATATAACTCACAACCTCGTGATTAGAATGCCAAGTATTGAGAAAATTCTTGCAAGTCTTATTTGTCCTTTTTTGTCAATTATTTCCATGCATCAGACTATGTCTCACTTAGGATCAAATAGGTTTTTATTTTTTAGTTGTAGCATTAGGTAAGGATAAATGTGTATTTGAACTAGGGTCGAGTGTATATAATGTCCTGGAACAAGCTATTGTCTAACATTGCTGAATTCTTCATTTTCTTTATTTGTTTATAACATTCATCATCCCTAAAGCTGAATTTTGATGCACACAGACTTCTATATTTTTTGTAAATCACCCGATAACTGTACTTTTGTACACTCAATTGTCCCTTCAATTTTTCTTTTTGCAAGCTTTTCCACTCTTTTTGATTGTCAACTTTATTTAATTATCATAGGTATTTCCTGTTCATATGACATTTTAAGAGATAATAGGGAAATAAGAAAAGGCTTACATGAAAAATGCTCAAAGGGAGGAACTAGGGTCAATTGAATATCAAGAATATGAACAAGCTCAAATATAGAAACATGGCCTAAAATTCTTTCCCAAGTTTAACATAGTCTTTTGTACAGTCCTTATTTTTAGAAAATTTCAAATGTGACCTACACTAATAATTCTCAATTTTTTGCCAAAAAAATAAATGAGATTGCACAACGATAATTGCATGCTGATTAAATCAAATCTTGAGTAAATGTAGCAATAACTCTTACAAAAGGACCAAAATCTCGAAGGCTCACTAGGTAAAGTCTCCACCTTATTGTTTTTTAAGTTATTCTTACTACAAATATTCATTGGCATAAAACCAATTAAGTACCCAAGTGTGCAGTGTAAGAATGTGCTAAGTGTACAAATTCATGGTTCATTTTCTGCAAAAACTGTAGTAGGTCGAGAAATCTATATTCCTTTTTAATCCGGGATGTTAAATTTATAGTTTATATTTTTAAACTCTCAAATCTACAATTTTTAAATTTTCTTTTTAAATGTTTTTTAAAAATACAATACACGGCGAAGATTAGCCCCCAACTTGAATGTAACACTGTCCTCAATGTATAAAGACATGCTAAAAAAAGAAAAAAAATACTCGTGTAAAGGTACAATCCCAAAATCAAAATAAGAGGCTTGTAGCAATATCTCATACATCCAAACATATAAAAGCAAAGAAGTAGAGAACAAGCAAATAAAGGAAATTGCATTTTTATTAATAATATGTAATAATCACATAGATAAAAAGAAAATAAAAAGGAAAAAATGCCTTAAGGGCCTATTCACTGTGGGGCTAATTGGGATAACAGAGAGAAAAATCTAAAGAAAAACAAAAGAAAGAAAGAAAGACATCAAGGGGTGTGAGGAGATCCATGCGGGGTACCCAAGCATGATCCAAAAGTTGATGGAGCTACTCTTGGTTTTGGCAGAGTTACGCTTAGATCTCGGCCTTCCCTGCCTCCAGGCGGTCCAACCGAGTGTTGAGTGCCTTATAAGCACCCTCGGAGAAAGACCAAGATGTGGGCAATGAGGAAGAGGAAGCAATGATGGATGTCGAGGACATTAGTGCTGTGTTTCTCGATGCTCTCGGCTCCTGGACCGGTAGATTTTCGGGGGTAGAGCGACGACTCAAAGCGAGTTGGCTCTTCGACCATGTTGCCTGAGAATAGAAGTTAGGCAACAGGTTGGGGAGTTCGATAGGGGACAGGGTATAGGGGTGGATGTAGGTCACAGTGGCAGTCTGAACGAGGGGAAGGACGTGGTTGGCGTAGGGCATGGGGCAACTATGACGGTCGATGTGAAGCCCGTAGAGGGTCTGGAGGGACGCGTGGCAGCGCTCGTCCTTATAGTTCATGGGGAAGACATTCTTTCACAAGACAATGTCAACAAACTGGAGTGGTTCGATGAAATCGCCGTGGTGGGTTAATATCGCTCCTCGAGAGGCTCGGCCATTGGTGATGGCCTGAGTCATGTCAACAGTAGTAATGATCGGGAATCGTGTCCCGACGGTCGGTGTCCTCATCCTCATCAGTGCCAAAGATGGAGAGGGTGGCGACAATGTGGTAGTCACCGAAGGTGAACATGACGCAGTCAATGGTGAAGGTGAAGAAGCTAGTGGCGGTGTCGCGCTCGTCATCCTCGACCCGTTGGAGGTGTTGGTAGAAGAGTCGCACCAGGCAGGGGTATGGCGGGTCGAAGGGGCGAAAGAGGTCATTGAGACACCAGGAGTCTATGAGTTGTATGCCTTGGGAGGCATACTCGTTGAAGGAGAGGAAGCGCTTCCCCACTGGGAATATGGTGAAGGTGTAGAGCTCTCAGGTAGCCTAGGTGTCAGAGGGGATGGACGAGGAAGAGTGAGACGTGCCTCAGCCTCGTTTGGAGGGTCAACGGGAAGATGAGGCCATTGGTGAATTGGGAGGAAATGAGAGTATGAGAAACTGAGAGATAGAGGGTAGTGAGTGAGAATGACGAGGGGAAGGCCACTTATTTATAGACTTTAGGGGTTAGCAACCGAATAGTGGGAATTTTGTCTAGACTAAACATGACCAGAAAGTATTCCGTCCAGACGGGGATGGTTTCGTCCGAATGAAAGTGGGACAGAAGCTATTTCGTCCAAATGGGGTTGATTTTATCTGGACAGAATTTAAATCGGCGTGGTGGGACAAGTCACGAGGAGAAGCGGCAATAATGAGAGCTAGTGAAAACGTCACGTCCTTTGGAATTCCGTCATGACGAAAGTACGTTTGTCCAACTAAAATTACTGAGGCATTAATTGTTGGTCAGTGTGGTCAGTGAAAGGATGCGACTTTTCAAATTCTGTCTGGATGATTTAAATTTTGTCCGAACGAAATTTCAGAGTCATTAATGCATAGGAAGTTGAAGCACTGCGACGTGTCAGAAGAGAAGGACTCGATTTCGTCCATATGGGGTAGATTTCGTTCGAACAGAAGTGTTTTTTTAATTATTATTATTATTATTATCTTGCCTTAACTTCTATAAAAATCTGGGTTCCCTCCCAATAGGGCTAAATTTAACATTTTTAGCCAGATAAAGTGCTCGAACAATGGTTCGGGACGACGTGGTTCATAAAGTCGATAGTCTCAATGGTGGGGCCGACTAAGAAGCCTTTAATGCGTGGTTTAAGGCGCTGGCCATTAACCATAAGATGCTTACCCGATCGAGGGTTGAGCAATTGGCGGATACCGTGAGGGTTGACATGTGTCCCCACAAACGGGCCATCCCACTAGGATTGGAGCTTGCCGAGAAACAACCGTAGTTTAGAGTTGAATGGCCATACCTTTTGATTTTGTTCAAAAGACTTCTGATGAATGTGTTTGTCATGAAAAGCTTTCATTCAAGCTTTGTAGGTATGAGAGTTCTGTAAGCCTTGTTACGGATTTCTTCGAGCTCGCTAAGTTGAATCTTTTGGTGAGAACTGGCAACGGCCATGTCAAAGTTATACATTTTAATTGCCCAGTATGTTCTATGTTCTAACTCGATCGGGAGTTGACACACTTTTCCAAGACAAGACAGTATGGGAATATGCCTATGGGGGTCTTAAAGGTGGTTTGATAGGCCCAAAAAGCATCGTCGAGCCTTTCAGACCAATCCTTTCGATTAGGACGGACGATCTTTGTCAGGATGTTCTTGGCTTCCCAATTTGATACTTCGACTTGGCCACTAGTTTTGGGATGATAAGGAGTGGCTACCTTGTGAGTGATAGAGTATCGACGAAGCAAGGCAGAAAATTACTTATTAAGGAAGTGTGTACCGCCATCGCTGAAGGTAGCTTATGCAAAATTGAATCGACTAAAGAAGTTAGATTGGAGGAATTTGACCACAACTTTGTGGTCGTTCGATTTGGTTGTCACAGATTCGACCCATTTAGACATATAGTCCACCGCTACTAAGATGTATTTGTTGCCATGTGATGGTGAAATTAATCCCATAAAGTCGATGCCCCAAATGTCAAGAAGTTTGACAATAAGAATAGGGTTTAAAGGCATCGCATCTTTGGATGAAATCGTGTCAGTCTGCTGGCATTGAAGGCAGGCCCAACATAATTCGTGAGAATCTTTGAAGATCGTGGGTTAATAAAAACTGCATTGGAGGACTTTTGTTGCGGTTTTCTTGCCACTGAAGTATCCTCCACAGGCAAGAGAATGACACAAAGTTAGGATGCTGGCTACCTTAGTTTTTGGGATAAATCACTGGATCACCTGATCAACGCAATAGTTAAATATTTTTGGGTCATCCCAAAAGTAGAACTTGATTTCGGAGTGCAGATGCTTTGAGGGAGTGCGTGTGGGATGCACTGAATATCTACTATTTTTAAAAAATATTCTTTTTCCTTTTCAAAACAAAAGTCCAAGATATCTGAGCATCTTTTTTGAAAAATAGAGTCGCTACTTGGTTTTTGAGAAAAACCAAGAAAAAAGAAAGATGCAGGTGTTTTAAAAACGTAACTAGAGAAAAAGAGGGTTTGGGGGCTAGGGTACGAAAAGAGAAGGTGTTAGGCACACTTTTCGCCCAACCATAAGGTTGGCCTTTACTTTGTTAATGTTGGTTCTTGTTGTAAGCTTTTTAAAAGTAACATATACAGAATAGAATGTTAAAGAGAGTTTAAATAAAAGAAAACATTGAAACACAAGTTTGATTACGATCCTAGGGTCATGCAACTTGGTTGTTATTTCTAGATATGCTACACGTATTGTTTGAGCAAAGCAAAGAGGAAAACATGTAAATCTATAAACGAACAAGTAAGATTTTAAGGGTCATACAATAATGTTTCTGTCTCTATCAAGCTGTAAACAGGCCGTACAAAACAAGCAAAAGAGACTTAAACACCATATTTAAGCTACTGGTTATGCACAAAACTCACGACCTTAGCAATAAATGTTGCGGTCATGACAAAAATAATCACAAAATAGGTGACTGTGACTAAAATAGGGTTACCGTAAAGAACAGAATGAAAATATCTCACGACCGTAACAAATAAATGTCACGACCACAGTTTTTGGGATGTACAGAAAGGATATATGCATTGCAAGTGGTTTAAAACAGGCTCAAATGAATATGATATGCAGGATAGAGATCATAACCTATTGGTTTTAGGCTAGATATACCATCCTTCATCCTCTGTGCAAGTAATAACTCTAAAAATATACAAAATATCAAAAATGAATAACAGAGAGCCTAAAACACATTTGCATGCTACGAATTTCTCAAAAAACTACATAGCTGTGAAAAAAGAGATGATGGTTGTGACAAATATGAAGGAAAACAAAAGCGGCTGTAACATTTACATAATCTCAAAATCATGCGAATATGAAGGTACATAGAATGGAGATCATGACTCATTCGGTCTAGGCCAGATCTACCTTTCATTACCCGATAGAGAGATAGATAGAGGCACAAAAAGAGGAGATATTAAATGGAGCAATAAAAAGATATGCAAACTTGAAATAAACAGATAACATAGGGTTTTGAAAAGGGTTTTTTGCATTTCTGGCCTTAAATCAATGTCACGGCCGTAACAATACAATGTTGCGGCTGTCCATATAAAGAGACATAAATGTAGCGGCTCTTATAAAAAAAAACACGGTCGTCACTGTGGGTTTAACAGAATACACGACCGTGATATAAGAAAGTTATGACCGGTATGTTCTAGAACCTCAATAAGCTTTTGATGTGTTTAGTGTGCTTGTGAGCATTGAAACATGATGTAAACAAATATAAATATAAGAAACAGAAGACTATGCAGATACTGTTAATGATGAAAACTTGGAGGAAATTAATATTTACATTGCAATGAACGGTAAACAAGAAATAAAAACAATGGAAACCTTATCCATGACA
Source organism: Heliamphora pulchella (assembly GCA_032270985.1). Taxonomy (NCBI): domain Eukaryota; kingdom Viridiplantae; phylum Streptophyta; class Magnoliopsida; order Ericales; family Sarraceniaceae; genus Heliamphora; species Heliamphora pulchella. The sequence continues at coordinate 7,396 of JAULJZ010014343.1, read as the reverse complement.
CCCTCGGAGAAGAAGATGAGAATTTAAGAAGAGTCGTGGTATCCTAAGCTTACCTCCTGTAAATATCCACCTTGAATATCCCCTCAGTGGTGAGAATACGATACCTCCGAACTAATATACGTGCTCTAAGAATTCCTCTGAAGCAAGCAAAAGCACAAAGGATGCTTGGAAAGTATGGAATAGATATGAGAATATCAAGTGGGAGAGTATTTGGACAAAGTTTTGGTATCCAAGTATGTCTCTCTTTCTCTTTTCCTACTTGGAATCGCCGCCTATTTATAGGCAAGGCGAGCAATACAAACCCCTTTTGGGATGCTGCTATCTATCTAAAAAGGGATAATAGTTACAGATGCTACCTTTTTTCTTTTGTACAGTACATACCACAACCTTTATGGTGGTGAAAAGGACAGCCATGACTTTCAAAAGTCACGGCCTAGATAAAAATGCAACGGATGTGACAAAGAAAGTCACGGCTTGATTTAGGATTTTCAAGAAGGTTACGGCTGTGAGAGTAAGGGCACGGCCTGTTCTAGGGTTTTCAAAAAGGTGACGGCTGTGTGGTTAGGGATGTCATGATCTGAAGGTTGTTTAGGGTTTTTAAGATTTTGAGCCATATACGTGATTTTACTTGCTTGAGGGTATCCGCGAGCATGATTCTCATACTTTCGTCATTAGAACGCATTCGAGGTGGCTGCTTAAGATTCGACTTAGTCAAATTGGGGTGTCTACAGTTGTCCCTTTTTTATAGAGCTTGCAGCAACTCGTGGTGCAAGTAAATGTCAAAGCTCTAGAGACAAATTGATCGAACAAACTGCCAATCTTAGGCACAAACAAAACATACAGAAAAGTGTGGTTGAACCCAAATTTCTATCGAGCTTCCTACGTACCCTTATTGTAAGGGATCAGACCGATCGTAGTTCGTGGAGCAATGCATATAATGCAAACAGGCTAATCATGATGCATGACAAGTACATGCAATATAGGAAAGTTTTAAGGTCACAACACAGGCCAAAAAAATATCAATCAGTTGTAGGTCGTGAAAAGACCAATGGGGCTAAGGGTATTTTAAGGTCATGCAGACACCGACAAGTTAATTTAGGGTCATGAGGAGGACCAAATTCTTAGGGGGCAAGTTTAAGGTCACATTAAGGACCGATAAGTCAGTTTAAGGTCATGAGGAGGCCCGAGTAGGTTAGAGAGAGTTTTTGGCCATGTCGAAAATCGACAAGATAAAAGAGGTAACTTTTAGGTCGCACGAGGACCGACGGGTCAGTTTAAGATCATGAAGAGGACTGACGGGTCAGTTTAAGGTCATGAGGAGGAATGATGGGTCCAAAGGGGCATTTAAAGGTTGTGCGAGGACCGACAAGTCAGTTGAAGGTCATGAAGATGATCGAACTCTTAGGGGGGAAAACTTAACAGTTTTAAGTCGTGACGAGGACTGGTAAGTCAGTTTAAGGTTATGAGAAGGACCGAAGAGGCTAAAGACAGTTTTAGGTCGTGTTGAGAACCGACAAGTCAGTTTAAGGACACGAGGAGGATCGAAGAGGCTAAAGACAGTTTTAGGTTGCGTTGAGGACCGGCAAGTCAGTTTAAGGTCATGAGGAAGACCGAAGAGGCTAAAGACAGTTTTAGATCGTGTCGAGGAGCGACAAGTCAGTTTAAGGTCATGAGGAGCATTGATGAGTTGTTGGAGGCAAAATTGCCAAGAACATTGCTTTTGTAAACAATTTTTGATAAAAATTAACTGGATGGGCAAACTCCAAAATATGCTCAAGATAAAACTTTTGATGTCGAACTATCAAAATAAAAATCCATGCAACTACAGTTAATTTAGAAGAATACATTTTTTTCGATCGATTCTCTAAGTACGATTTTGATTCCGAGTTGAAACTTCTATCAGACCTTCTGCTGTATTTTCTTGCACGATTTTCAAACGTAGTGTGGGCTACGAACCTTCGAGAACTCATATTGGTAGAACCAGATCATCTTTAGTCTTGAAGACAAGTTATGAATTTAGTTCAGCCTACTCGCATATTTATAGGGCTACAGCAGGGACTTATGGAGTAATTATGACGAAGACTTCTAGTGCAACCCAGAAACGTATCCAATAATTTTCGTAATTAAGCAAATCTCTCAGCGGTATCTGTAATTATGAAGACCTTGCAGCTATTTTTGTAATTTTTATAAAATACTAAATTACAGTTCACACCACTAAAGAACTGTAATTGCACTCTAAGTCATAATCTCAAGACTTTCTTGAATTGAGCTCCTGTTATTAAATGCTTAACTCATCTACTCACGTTAAGATTCACGAAACTTGCCAATTAAATTTAATTACTGATAATTTAATTTAATCGGCATTTTTAAATTACTTAAATCCTTCTGCTTAACTTATTTGACCACTGGATAATCAAATCCATCTACAGAGTTTGGCCCGGTCAAAATTTATAAGCTTCCTTAAGGGGTATCGTCAATCTCAATCATTCGAGACGTAGATTCCATCAATAATTAATATTCACCGTATAATTAATACCGCTATCTAACTCACTCGGAATATAGACCCATATAAGATCGCACCCTCTAATGAATCAAAACAACGAATATTAAATAAATGTAAATCAATAATTATTTCAGGATTAAGAGTATAAGCATTATTCATAATAACCTTGGGGTGTAAATTGATTTATATAGTCAGTATAAAATTATTTATCTCAATGTGTCCCATTCAATACACACAAAGTGTACTAGTACAGAGAGTCGAAATAATAGACGACACTATTATCTGTTTTCTGTAACCAAGACAAGCCTACTAACACTCTGTGCTACAGTTGTACTAATGGTACATCTATTTCTATTTAAACTGTGAACAAATAACTTATATTCTGCAAGAATCTAAAATCTGATCTTCAGTGTGCAAGTCGTACTCTACACACCAGATTAGATAATGTACAGAATAAAGGACAGCAATGTATAACATTAAAGAAATGATATTGTATACATTACTCATTAAGATTTTTATAAAATAAAATTAAATACTAAAAATTTGGTTTTCAGTATACAACCCTAATAATCTCCCACTTATACTCTGTGAGACCCTGACCCGTTTTCTTTTTCGCATTTTTCGACGCGCGTTTAGCGTTTTTGCTTTAACATGTTTTAAATGCTTTTAGATGCATGATCGGGCTTAGATATGCATGCGGGGTAGGTTCCTGGGGTCGTGGGGCGTTGCGGTGTGAATTTCAAAAAATTTCAAAAAAAGATATTTTGGAGGCCTATAAATATCTAGAGTTAGATATTTTTAAAACTTCTCCACTAAGTTTCTTTTTTCTCTCTGCCTTTTCTCTAACTTCTCGGGGGCCTGAGGCTCGATTTTCAATGTTCCAACAGTGATCCTTGCTATTGGCGCGGTGGGCTATACGTTCATCCGAACATAATTTCATTCTGACGAAACTTAGTTTTGCACGTGGATCGAGACGTCGAGTTTTTAACTCACCGAGGTAGGATCCTAGACTTTCATGTCTTATAAGGGTGTTACGTGTAATCGTGTGTGTTTTTATCAGTTAAAAATGCATAAAAAATCAATATATGTTTCAAGAACATTGGGTTTTGGATTGAAAAGGGGGTTTTGCGTTGTTTCGGTGGATGGAATCGGGTTTTGAGTTTTTTCTTTCGAGGTTTTGTGGTAGCTTTAGGTTTGAGCACGTCCGAGGGTGTCGAGATGGTGTTTGGAGGTTTCAATTTGTGGTTGAGATGGTGGTTTGTGGGTGTTGGAGAGTTTGGGGGCTTAGAACTCAAGAACATGGAAAATTTGGGTTTTTCTCGGGTGGTAGCTTGCTTGAGCGCCCGATGTCCGCTCAGCGGACTGGCTGCACATGGCCATTTTGTTTTGATATTATCTCCCTCGTCCAGACATAGAATTGGGTCGTTCTTGTACTCAAATCGAATCCCCGGAAGTCCTCTTTCCAATGAAACCTTTCTCACATTAAAATTCTTTTTGTGAAAAAAGTGATGATCAAAAGAGTGAAGGTATACCAAGATTTCCAAACTATTTTTCACCTTTTTTTGGCTGAATGTTTGGAAAAGGTTGTTTTTCATCCTTGTTGGAACTTTTTGTCAAGTTCCTTGTTCCTTGGGGCGTTGTGGGCTTGTGTTGGGCATGTGTGGTTCGGTGTTGGCTGTGGTGGGCGTGTATGGGTTCGTGTTGGCCATGTTGGGCGTGTGAGAGTTCGTGTTGGCCGTGTTGGGTGTGTGTTGGTTTGGGTTATGATGTGTTGGTGGTTGGGTCCTTGGTTTCAAATTAGTTTTCAATGGTACTTGGTTGATTGATTATGGGATTAGTCGACTAAAATGCTGTTGGATTCTTTTTGGGGTTCTGTTGGTCGTGTTGTAGCCTCGGGTGTTTGTTTGGTGCTGTCCTCGGGGGTGACATGCATGGTTAGATGTGGGTTTTTGGTGCACGGTCGTGCTTGTGGTGGTTTTTGCATCATTGCGTGCGGGGGTTTAGTTTTGTTTCTTGGTTTAGGTTTCCTCCTAGCGTTGACCGCTCGAGCGGTGGTTGTGCGCTCGAGCAGGCTGGTGGCCGAGAGTTGGGTCGGTGGGTGACAGCTCGAACGGTGGTTGTGCACTCGAGCGGGGTTGTCGCATTGTGCTATGTCGGTGGGGGACCGCTCGAGCAGGGGTTGAGCGCTCGAGCACTTGGGCTGTGTTGGCCTCCGAGTTCGATTTTGGTTTTGATTTTCTGTATTATTGGTTATCCCAGTGAGTGGACGGGTTGTTCGAGTGAGCGAATGATGGGTATGTGGCACGTGATGTCGTGGCGGGTTATGTGACGGGTGGCGTCATGATGTGAAGTTATATGGCTATGTGTGTTTATAACTGGCTATGTGCATTTATAAATTTAGTTTATTTATGCATGGATTATGTGAGTGGATTACTTGATTTTGGTATCGTTACGTGTACCGTGGTTGCATGCTTTAAAACTTAAAAGTTTTATAGGCATGGTTATGTGGAATATGAGGAACGGATGCATATGACGTGGTTTGTGTAACGTAGTGATACTACGCGGTTTTATGCATTAAATCGTGGTTTAGGTTTACATATGTGTATGAGATGATATAGATGAATAGGTGATTCAGTGAGTGTTAACTCTGGTTAACGACACGTTAATTGGGCAGCGGCTCGTCGGTGAAAGTCCAAAAAGACATGTTGATTGGGCGGTGATTCGCCGGTGAAAGTCTGAAAAGACGTGTTAATTGGGCAGTGGCTCGTCGGTGAAAGTCAAAAAAGACGTGTTAATTGGGCAGAGGTCCGTCGGTGAAAGTTTGAGAAAACGTGTTGATTGGGCGGCGGTCCGTCAGTGAAAGTCTGAGAAGACGCATTAATTGGGCAGCGGTCCATCGGTGAAAGTTCAAGAAGATACATGGATTGCATGAACTGCATTGTGGGATGGATAGACCAGTTTTCAAACCGTTTTAAGAGTCGTGTGAATCGCGATTTAAAAACCCTTTTTCAACTGTTTTCAAGGCTCCTATGAGTGAGTCAAAAGATGGTTTGTATCCTCGCTTTCCCGTTTGCATGTGAAAACTCATTTTGAATGCTTGAAAAAGAGTCTAAAATTGCACCTCATTTTCCTAGCATGGTTAGCTTATATTGCATGCCTGTTTAGTTTCTATTGAGCTTTGGCTCACGGTGTGGGATTTGATTTTCTTCAAGTACCGGTCACGCAGGTTGATCTGGGGTGCTGGTGAGGTGGAAGAGCTGTAGTCTTCCCTTTTGTTCTTTCTGTTACACCTATGTTATAGCATGTTTTTCGGCGTTGGGGCAGTGTAATGTATGCCGGTTGGCATTTATATACAATGCATGTATGTTTATTTTGAGAGTAATATCGGGTTGGGTGTTATGTTTGGTTGCTTGTGGGCGTTTCACGTGGCCCGGAGTTTGGGGCGTGACATACTCAAAATCATGCTGCTATACATCTGATTCCTATGCCCTCTACATGACTATCAAAAGTCTTAGTTGGCAAGTTCTTTTTAGAAGGATCTACAAGGTTGTCTCTTGATGCAATCTTGGTCACAACAATATTACCCCTCTGTATAATTTCTCGTATTAGGTGATACTTATGCTCAATGTGATTTCCTTTCTTGTGAACTCTTGGTTCCTTTGATTTTGCAACCCCTTTACTATTATTATAATAAAGTATAATAGCCGACTGAACTGAAGGTACCACATCTAGATCCAACAAGAAGTTCCTGAGCCAAACGGTCTCCTTGACAATTTTAGCTACCACATATTCGGCCTCCTTGGTGAAATCAGCAATGTAGGACTGCTTGATACTCCTCCAACTTATAACTCCACCTTTAATTAATGTCTTATGTTTGGTTTACAGTACACATGGTAACAGAAGAACAAAATATGACTCCTAAGCGCCCTTGTAGCACATGGATTTATTACTAGTAAAATTATTATATTTATTTTGATGTTATATAGGTCAAATAATTTGTTGTCATAATAATGCCTCACTATTTACGGTTGTAGTCAAGAGCAATGTATAAAAAGAAAGCAGAGTTCATCCCCCATCTCTCTTAGTGAGGAGGTATTGCCTTTATTGCTTCCATTGCTTCGCAAATTTATTGTTTTCACGTGTTTAATGTACACCTATTGTTATATGTGTTGGTGACATTTTTAATATTAACCAAGTTTATTGAATAAATGGTGGAGACTAATGGGACTTGATGGATGTTTTGAATGGAAGATGAATGGTTATTACTTTGAGGGAATGTATTGGCACGAATGCATGTATGTTATTTGCACTTGTTCATCTCCCATTCATGAATGGATGTATATCGCCAATCATCCATTTGTTTTCTTATCTTTATATTCTCCCATTTTCTCCCTATAAATAGTTCAACATCTATCCCATTTCAATATATATTTATAAAAGATAATTCCATACACAACATTTCAGAGATTACAGGCTAAAGAAGGGTGTTCTTATTAGTGGAGCTTTGGGCTCTACAACTTATGCAGAGTTTGTGTGAGCTATACAATGATCAGTTGGGCTGTTGTATCTTGGGGGAGACAAGTCAAATATTAGAGTCTGCTGCATCGGTCTCGGGTGTTACCAAGAGAGCTTGTATATCCTTAAAGAGAGTGAGATATCCACGCCTCAGCCTATTCTGGTGTTGCTTGTTTTCTATTTATTGTAATTCAAAATATCAAATTATTGGTATTTCACCAACAATTTTAAGGAGATTCAAAAATGGAGCAAGCACCGGAAAAATCAAATGAAGGCACTAGCGATCTCAACAAGCCCTTCTGTTTCAAGGGAGCTCATTTCAAGAGGTGGAAAGGAAAGGTTCTTTTCTAGCTTAGCCTTCTCAAGGTAGCCTACATT
>JAULJZ010014332.1:0-16200 GCA_032270985.1 Heliamphora pulchella | reverse complement strand
CGTACTCCCAAAGTTAGATTCGGGATTATACTTTTCGAAATCTGGTAGAATGATTTCGGTTACTGCAACAACTACGAATGTGAATCCTTTGAGTTGAAGCCCCGATCAAGCTTTCTACTATATTCCCAGATGCGAGTCACGAACGTAGAGTGGGCTGCGTTCTATTGTGATCTTGAACCTGCTAATCTAGCCACCTAGGATTTATGTGAAAACCCTAATTTAATAATGAATGTGGAATATGGGCTAGGGTTCAGGGCTGCCACTTGCCTCGATTTTTTTGATCCTGTGGTCTGGGCTACTGCGGCTGGTTTATTTATTGGCTGGTTTTTAGCAGTTTTTTTGTGGCAGTGTTGGGCTGGTTGCTGGTCCTTGCCCATTTTAACCCATGTTCTTTCCTTTTGGTTTGGATTTTTAGAGTTGTTAGCATTGTTCATAGGTGGTTGTGGGTTGGCTATGGCTGTGTATGTTTTCTTGCATTGTTGTGGTTGTCTTTATACAGTGTTGTTTTGTTTGGTTTGTTAGTTTTTGTTTTGTTTGTTGTTGTTTGGTTATGGTTAAGCCTAAAACCTGTTTTTGGTTATTTCTGGCTTTGTTTTTTTGGTTGTTGTTTGGTTATGGCTAAGCCTGAAGTCTATTTTTAGTTGCTTCTGGCTTTGTTTCATGGTGGTGGTTTGTATGGCATGCGGTATGCCCCTTGTATTCGTGTTTTCTTTTCTTTTTATAATACTTTTAATTACCCAAAAAAATGTGGGCTAAGGGTTAGCATAACCGCATATATATATATATATATATATATATATATATATATATAATAGGAACCTGTGAAGTAAATATGACTTGGGTTTCTAATATAATTATGAAAACTCGCATGTCCCTGAGACAATTTAATAAAAACATAAATTACAATTAATACCATTAAAGAATCGTAATTGTATTCACAGTCACATTCTCAAAAATGATTATTCGAGCTCCTGTTATTAAATGCTTAACTCATCTCTCCACGTTAAGATTCTCGATAGCCGCAAATTGAATTTAATTACTGTCAATTTTATTTAATCGACTTCTTAAAATTTCTTGAACCCTCCCGCTTAACTTATTTGACGGCCGGATAATTAAATCCATCTACAATGTTTGGCTCGGTCAAAACTTATAAGCTTCCTTAAGGGGGTATCATCAATCCCGAACAATCAAGACGTGAATTCTGTTAATAATTAATATTCTCATATATTTAATATCGCTATCCAACTCACCAAGATTATTGACCCGTAAAAGATCGTATCCTCTAATGAATCAAAATAACAAATACTAAATATACGCGAATAATAATTATTTTGGGATTAAGAGCATAAGAACTCATAAAAATCTCTGGGTGTGAATTAATTTATATAATTAGTATAAAATTAATTATTCCAATGTGGTCGTATTCAATACACAAAGTGTACTAGCACAGAGAGTCGGAACAATAGACGACTCTATTATATGTTTCCCGTAATCAAGACATGCCTACTAAAATATTGTGCTACAGTTGTACCGATGGTTTTTTCAATTCCATCTAAATTATGAACCGTAAACTTATATTCTGTAAGAACCTATAATTTGGTCTTCTGTGTGCAAGGCGTACTCTACACACCAGATTAAATACTGTACAGAATAAAGACATCTATGCGTAACATTAAATAAATCATATTGCATACATTGCTCATTAAGATTCTCATAAAATAGAAAAAAATTTATTAAAAAATAAAATAAAATACTAAAACCAACAAAATTTATGATTTCTTAGTATACAACCCTGACACAGGCTGTGGTGATAGAATTTGGATTCTAACGTTTTGATGAGAAAGGTCAGCGTAAGTATCAAGGCGTGTGGACGTATCTCATTCGCTTGCGTAGTAAGTCGAATGTCTCAAGCTTGACGTTGTCTCTCATCTTCCATTTTCGTACTAGTGGTATAAACTCTTGTTCCTCAGTTATTCGGATGGGTGGTTCAGCTACGAGCTAGTCTGCAGAGGTTTGAACTTTGTCGTGCAGTGACGCTGTAAGTTACCAGGTGCAACACTGTTGTCTCTGATTGTAGATCGTTGATGGCATAGTTCTACGGGGTCTCCAAATATGACGTAGTCGATTCAATGAGCCATTTCTTACCCGTTTCAATAGTCGGTGTCTTGATCTTCAGAACTTGTTAAACGCAGACATTAGCAAACATTCCAAGTCATAATACCAAGAAGAGATCTAATTCGCTCCTTGAAGAGTTGTTAAGAGGTTCTCGTGCATCGTTCAAGTTTCCCGTGAGAGCACTAAATCCTAATGACGTAATATACTGACGACTGTCGTTACCCACTAATATACTGGGCAAGATTTTGAAGGTTAACCGAGGATAGACAAAAACACGCATGGTGTTCAATAAGGGTGGTTAGTTCAAATTTACTGGTCTCAATTACCCCAAAAAAAAAATTTACTAGTCTCAAGGGAAGCAATTATAGAGCGATAAGCGGTTAAACATTTAGCCAAGGGTTTTGAATGACGTACGAGGTTGCATGAAATATAACTGGGGCTAAAGCGGCTAAGGGAAGGCAAACAAGTTCTTTTTCGAGGTTTAATGAAAAAATTTTAAGATGGTTCAAAAGATGGATTGAGAGAGGGCAAGGTCATGGTTAGAGCAATCAACATTGACTCGATTCAAGAGGTCATTTGAGGGTCAAAAGGCTCGCAGAAATCCCTCAAAGAAATTGAAAAGTACTTCTCCAGAAAAATCCCTGTGAAAATTGTCCACGTGCCCTCCACAGTATTTTGGGCTTATTTTCACCACTCGTGAGCAAAAAATGGCAAAAGAAACCTGCAACTCGTCCTCAATAATCTGCAATGAGTCTAGAATCTACGTCACCAATTTCAACCGCTCTGTAGCCATAGTAGGATCAGGATCCCTAGCAAAGGTAGGAGAATCCATACGTTTGAACACTAGCATCGCCGCTATTGCTCGTGGCTCAGTTTCTCTCTCTCTCTCTCTCTCTCTCTCCCCCTAGCGCTCTCAACCAGCTAACCAATGGAGCCAACCAGTGCACGCAGCAATCCTACCACGCCAACAAGACCTTGGAGAGCAGTTGCATCCCCAGCATCAGGGATAGGCACATCCTCTTGGCTAAAACCATGGCCACAGCCTCGACCACGGCCACAGCCTCGACCACAGCCTCGTCCTCTCGTTGCAGACATCACGTCAATATGAAAGGAAAATAGAACATAAGACACAACACATCACAGGAACATAAACGCTAACCACATAAACATGCTAACACGTAGCCACATAGATTCATGCTAAAAAACTTCACATACCGAGGAGAATCGACAAGAGTAACGCGTCAATTAGGATAACCTACTTAGATTCCTTCTCAGAAAATACATCGGCCAAACGTATTTCTAACATGACTTCCAAGCTTGTTAATCCAAATGCCCGAAGGTAAGACTAATCAATCCTAAGGTGCAATCCCCATGCTCACATATACACAACATTTACACCTTCAAAACATCTAAACACCGGCAGTTAAGCACACGCAATCAACCTCACACGGTGGTGCACCCTCTTTCCACGACTCATAGGGATTCGAACCCAGAGCTCTGATACCATGTTGTTACACCCCAAACCTTGCATCATGTGAAACGCTCAAAAACAACCAAACACAACACTCAACCCGATATCCACTCTCAAATAAAACATACATGTATTATATATATAATCGTCAAAAGGGTTTATATACACGATTCTAACACCGAAAAGCATGTAAAAGAATACATGGTTCGAAAAGAACAAAAAGAAAGACTACAAATCTTCTGCCCCCCTTCCAGCTTCTCTTGATCAACCTGCGTAACTGGTGCTTAAAAAATATTTCAACTATCACATCGTGAGCCAGAGCTCAGCAGAAACTAGACAAACATGTAATAAAAGCTAAATATGCTAGGAAAATAATGTGTAGTTTTTGACTCTCTTTCAAGCCTTAAAATGATTTTCATGATTCACATGCAATCCATACATCTTCTCGAGTTTTCACCGAGGGACCGCAGGCCAAAATAATGCACCTTCTCAGACTTTCATGAGGGATCTCAACCCCAACTAATGATGCACTGTTAACCAGAGTTAACATTCATAGAACCACATCTCCATTGCTCATATTCCATACACATGCATAAATAAAACCAATGTTTTAGATACCGCAAAACCACATACTCGTCCTTCAATATGCATGAATAATGCTAGAGTTTTAAAAGCATGAAACCACGTATAGATTCCACATAACGACGCCAATCACCACATAACCCGTCACGATATCACATGAAACAAACTGACATCCACCTAAATAGACAACTAATAACCTACAAAACCAAACCTATCTCAATGGCCAACTCTAAACATTCCATAATGATTTCACAAAATACTAACATTTTCAAAACCCACCTTTTTGAAAAGAATCCAAGACCCAAACATGCAACACACTAAACCACACCTACAAAACCAAATCCATCCCAATGGCCAACTCCAAACATTCCACAACGATTTCACAAAACATTGACGTTTTCAAAACCCACCTTTTTGAAAAAAATCAAAGACCCAAACACACCACACACTAAACGATGTCTAAACACCAAGATAAACTAACCCACATTAATTACCAAAAAAAAAAACTAACCCACATCACCCCCGAGGATGACCATAAAGCACAACAAAATCCCACTGCCATAACACGACCGCCTAAAACAACCAAACAACCCCAACAACACTTCAGTCGACCAAACCCCATAATTTAGTCGACTTAAAAGCTACTAGAAACCAAAAACCCAACACAGAACCAACTTAGTCGACTGAACCCTAAACCCAGTCAACTAAACAAGCCTACGGTCGACCTAGTTGACTGAACCACCCAGGTCAGTCGACTGGCCCACAGCAGAAACCAACCCTCGCCATAGGAATAACCCTTTCAAACCCGGAATCAAAGCATCCAAACTCCCTTTCGATACCCTCGAACATACCTAAACGCAAAACTACTATGAAACACCGAAAGAAACACCTCAAAAACCCATTTCATCCAACCAAAAGCAACTAAAAATGATTTGAATAATTTACCCCAAAAAAATGATTTGAACCAAAACCTAACTTTTCAAAACATAAACCAAATTTTCATGCATTTATATGGTAAAAACACACAAGATTTCACGTAGCACCCTTATAAGACATAAGAGTCTAGGATCCTACCTCGGTGAGTCAAAAAACTTGATGCCTCGAACCACGTGCAAAACAGACTTTATCGGAATGAAATTCTCTTCGAATGAAAGCATAGCCCACCACAAGGATACTAGGGATCTACTGTCTGATCATCGAAAATCGAGCCTTGGGCTCTCCAAAAGTTAGAGAGAAGGCAGAGCTTTCTAGGGTTAAAAAAGGTTGAGAGAGTAAATTTTGTTTGAAAATATATGAGGATAGATATTTATAGGCCCGCCCGAAAATATCTTCTTTTTTTTTAAATTCGCACCACAATGCCCAACGGCCTCGGGAACAAATCCCACATGCATATCTAAGCCCAATCATGCACAAAACGCATATAAACATGTCGAGTGAAAATGAATGATAACGCGTCAAAAGCTCGTAGAAATTAAAACGAGTCAGCATTGAACTTCCCTACTCTGATGGAAAAACCAAACTCTTTGGAGATCTCGCAGACGCTATCTAAGAGCGTCGAAGTGGCGGAAACTTCTGGGGTTTCCCCAAATCATATTCAGGGGAAGTATGATGTGCCGGCGATTGCAACGGAGAACCTCCGGAGGGTTTCTCCTCCTCGGCATTAGTCAACAAAAAGCATGGGGAAACAAGCCGTTTATACCAGGGTTCCGTCTTCGGCAGTGAACCACGCCTCCACGGTAGTGGCGCCACTTCCCACTCTGGTTGGGCATGGTGCTCCTCACGGTAGATTCGAGAAGGTAGCTGTAGAAGCGCTGAACCGGGCTATGTGAGGATTAAGTCCCCTCAGTAAGGATCAAATCTGTGCTATTGAAGCTAGGTTGGAAAATGGTAAAGGCCAGTATTCAGCTGAGGAGCTTTTCGTCCTTTCTCCAGGTATGTTGCTTACCTCTTATGGCAAGAAGGAGGAGCCCTACGGACATTTCGACTCTATAGATGCGCACCCGAAATTGGTGGATGCTGGCATCAGCCGATGGAAAGGAGAAGAGGCTAGTTCCGGCGCCCGGCCACTTTCCCCTGTTTCATCTTCCCCTCAGCTTGGTGCATGCTCCATCCATGGAAACCGAGGAGGTTACCATAGTTATGGTACCCATCCAGGGCGTGGGTCTGTTAGTGGTTGGTCTGATATGTAAACTGGCCATGTGCCCTATGTGAGAAACAGTGCCCCTGAGGTGTTCGATCCAATGCCTAAGAAGAGGTCCTGAGCATCCTTGTTGACTAATCGGAGCCCTTTTGGTTTGTGCCTAGAGTATGTTAATGTTGGGGATCTTGAGCAAGGTGGTGTTGTTTTTTTTTTTGGGTAATTAAATGTAGCATAAAAAAAGAAAAAATTACATGAAACCAAGGGGCATACCCTAGGAGATTACAACACAAACCCACTAGCAAAGAAAAAAAACAAACATCATGACTCATATCACCCCCGCAAGGAAGCGGGGAGAGAATCTAACCAAACATCTACCACACACAAGCACACACCAACCCCATAGGAAAACCTACCAGCCTATAGTTCCAAAACAAACATCATGACCGTTGTTTCTTTTTCTTTTTCTTACGCACAAGCACGCTGAAGGAACTTGAAGTAAGAGTTATAGTTGTCGCTTGCTCCCTGTCACCAATCTCTACTGAATTTGAAAAATCCATAGAAGCTGCATTATTTCTAAGCATATCACAATCATCTGCATCCACATGTGAAGGATGAGCTGCATACTCCATCAAACAACCATCCTCCTCTTGCTCCCTATTACCCGCATCTGCGGGTTTTGTTAATTTCACTCCAACATTAACTGCTGTAGGCACAAGAACCACCTTGCTACTAGCTCCTTTCCGCACAACTTTGCGAATGCCCACAACAGTTGTATCATCATCTGGCTCACGATCCTTCCCCATGTTCAATGCAATTTTTTTTAGGTAATTAATTGTAACATAAAAAAAGAAAAAATTGCATGAATACAAGGGGCATACCCCAGGAGATTACAAAAGTACTACTATAAGCCTACATCCTAAGCATATTCAACAACTAAAACCAACCCCCCGCTCTAAGCGGGGGACAGAGAACAAAAAAAAACATATTTCACACACAACCCGCGTGAATAGGAAAACCCCTACTAACAAGTCCGCACACAACTCGCATGGAAAGGATGCATCATATAACTAAAAAATAGTAGACATAAGTCATCTAAACAGAGCCAAAGAACTGACTAAGGAGAAGAGAAAATCCCAAAAACCAAGCAAGGGAAACTCAGTCTCTCAGATATAGTCACTCTCCCCAACTCAAAGAGAGGAAAAGATATAGAGTCAAGGTCACCCTCACTGAAGTTAAGAAATAAGTCTATACCAAAGTTAGTTCCTTAAAACAATAGTCATGAGGTAACACCATCCAAGGTCTGCTCAAGACTCCTTAAAGATCCTATCAAAAAAACATAATATGGCCAAGAAGAACGCAATACCCCAGAAGCTCAGGAGGCTAAAGCTGGGGACCAAGAGGAAAGCAAAGAAGGATGGTCAGACCTACCAGCACCTCTACCGACCCCTTTTCCTCGACTGACTGGAGTCTAATCATCTTGACACTCTACAGGCTTATTCTGGCATCGGCTAATATCATGACCAAACGCTTTACAGTGGGAGCAAACCGATGGTAGACCCTGATACTCAACACTAACTGCCACACCATCCCCTTCACATTGAACCAAGATAGAATGTAACAAAGGCTTGGTCGCATCGACTTCCACACACACCCGCGCATATGAGATGCGCTACTTTGTATCCATGGCCTTATCCAGATAGAGAGGAATACCAACCGCACTAGCTATTCTACTTAGACATGCAGAATTCCAGAATTCAAGAAGAAGCTCATGAAATTTTACCCAAATAGGAATTTTAGAGAGTGCTTCTTTAGCAAGCTTCAGCCTCTTTTTCCAATGACGCAGAATCAAGAGCCTTCCTAAGAAATGCCAAGGCCCCTTATCCAAAATCTTCTCCATAGCTTCCATACTGCAGAACTTAAAAATGTAGAAACCTTTGTCAGTACTGTAGACATCCACCAAACCCTCTTGCCCCCACAACACCCTAGCCGTAGCTCTAACCAAACCGAAAGCTAGGTCTATATCCAAGAAATAGCCCACTAGGCATGGTTCCCAAGACTTGTCGTCGACCAAATCACCGGTGATTTCAATAATCTCAAGATGATTTGGGTCCTTGGCTTCCACAAATTCAAGGTTAGAACTAGAAAAACTTCGGTTCATAAGCAAAGATGCCCAAGATTTTGGTTGAGGCAAATTCTCGAGCACCTTGCCTACATTTGCAAAATTTTCAGCAACCACATGCTCTTCATTCAGATTAGCTTGAGAAACCATGGGGGCCCAAGGCCTAGCAACCCCAATAATAGGCGCAACCCCCTGCTGGGCTAACTGCACCTGTTCCCGCATACCAAAATGAGCGCCTCCCCTAATCGGGGGACGCCTGCCTCCCTTGCCCCTAGATGAAAAGGGGTACCTCTCAGCTCCACCGTTGAAGGACACGATTGGAATCAATGGTGAAGTGACCGTCGAGTCACCAATAGGGTTTCCTAGATTGCTCAGGTGTGCTTCAATTCAAGTGAACCGCCCTGAGCTGAGAGGGCTAAGGCCGTTCCGTTCTCGAGCAACACCACGGAGAAGACCCGAGTGAGTCTCTCTCGGCAAAACAACCTCTGTTCTAAGCTTAATATCCTCAATAAAACATTCAAGCCCAACTACGACCGTATCCCTAGCATCTTGAGCCCCATCAATACCATTCGATACTGTACCGGGGAGAGGGTTCATACTTGAGGGTGAGGGACCTGTGAGCTTTCCGCCATGGAGATTGTCCAGGTGAGCTTCAATATCCACAATCTGGTCTTTGCCGAGAGGGCTAAGCCCTAGCCGTGCACGATTCAGAGCCCCAGCCGCGACCCTCTCGAAACCATGGAATTTCTCTACTAGAGTCTCGCTGACCGGATCTTGGAGCAGAGCACCACTTCGCAGAACAGCTAAGGAGGGACTCGCCACAGGTTCATGCGTATCAGTAAAGGAAGACACTATTTTCATCGTTACAGGGGATACCTACGCCGTGACAAATCGCACACAGTAATGCACCTACATCACACCTAGTCATTGGCCATTTACTTGTGTGGTCTTGGGTCTTGAATGAAGGTGGTGTTGTTGAAATTGAGGGGAACTTGGTTGATGATAAAGAATGGGAGTCATGCCTTGCGGGTTATTTCCTTGATGCCAATTTGGCTTTTCCATTAGCTAGAGCGATTGCACGAACGTTATGGAATCAAGAAGGATTGTCTGATGTATTTGGTAATGATAAAGGGTTTTATTTCTTTAAATTCAAAAGCATGGAGGCAATGGAACGTGTCTTGGACAGAGGGCCGTGGCAGTTTTTAGGGAAGCTCCTCATTCTTAAACGTTGGAGGAAATGGTTATGTCTTACTAAGGAGGCTTTGCATAAGATTCCGGTGTGGATCAAGTTCCACGACCTCCCTCTGGAATTTTGGAATGCCCAGTGCTTGAGCCGAATTGCGAGTGTTCTAGGGGTTCCTCTGCTCTTGGATTGGGCCACAAAATCTAAACAACATATTTCCTATGCCAGAGTTTGTGTTGAAATTGATGCATCCAAACCTTTGAAGGATGAGATTACTATTAGGTGTGAAGGTGAATCTCTTCAAATTTGTGTGGAATTCCAGGGGCTTCCTGATATTTGCTTGTCTTGTAAGGCTTTTGGTAACACGCTCAGTCAGTGTAATAATAGTTTTTATAAGGAAGATGAAGAAAAGGATGAAGGCCATGGTGAGTGGATTCAAGTTGGGAATGATAAAATTGTCACCCATGATAATCCTGTTATTAGAAATTCTAGCTCTCCGGTCCTAGTGGAGGGAGTTAGATCCGAGCAAGTTTCGGTCCCGCCGGTTGTTTCCCCCTAGTGTGGAGCAAAACATAGCTGTGGCTGAGGGGCCTCGAGATGATGCTCCTACTGGGGATTTTACATCATCAACCGATGTGGGCGAATGGGAGCAAGCAGCACATGTGGCGATCTCTAACTCCTTCCGAGCGCTTTTGGATGTGAAAAATTGTGAGACAACGGATTTGTGGTCCCCGATTGACTGGGAGCAGGAAGCCCCTTCCTCTCCCCCCAGGCAGAAGGCAGGGAGTAAGCAGGTTAAGCAGTCTAGTGGTAAGAAAAAGAAAAAATCATCTCTTGGTCATTTAAGTTGGTAGTTCTATCTAGTGGGGTTGGTTAGTGGTTTGTAGCTCCCTTGTTATAGGCCGTCAAGTTCGTCTACAGGAATGGATTTGTTATTGTGTCCTACCCATCCATGAGGGTTGTTTGTGGTTTTTTTTGCTTTGTTAGCAGTTCCCCCCGCATCCAAGCGGGGGTGAAGTGGTTCTTTTTTTTTTGGTAATTAAATGTAACATAAAAGAAGAAAAAATTACATGATTCTAAGAGGCATTCCCCAGGTAGTTATATCACTGACCAACAATGCAGAAAAAAAAACGTAACATCATGACCTATATAACCCCCGCATGGAAACAGGGGAAAGTATCTAACAAAACATATCTTACGCACAAAACATACCAACCCCGTAGGATAAACCTACCAGCCTGTAGGACCAAAAGGCCATTTTTTTCTTGTTCTTCCCACTTGATAGATTAGGTTGCTTACTCCTTACCTTCCGATTAGAGGGAGAGGAAGGAGCTTCATGCTCACCATCAATTGGGGTCCACAAATCCTCAGTCTCCTTATTACCCTCATCTAAAAGCACGCTAAAGGAATTTGAAGTAAGAGTTGCATGTTCCACTTGCTCCCTGTCAACCATCTCTGCTGAAGTTGTTGCCACAGAAGTTGCATTCTTTCCAGGAACCTCACTATTACCCGCATCTACATGTAAAGGAGGAGCTTCATGCTCTACCAAAGAACCATCCGTCTCAGCATTAATCACTTCAATCACATTGGGGTGAGACTCTGCCACCAAAACCCCAACAGTGTCCACCTCCTTCTGACCACTCTTGTCCACCTCCTTCCCTTTACCAATCCGGGTCCACTCATTCTGGCTCTTTATTGGAGCATCCTTGCATTTACTAAAATCGTGACCAAAGGCTTGACAGCGAGAGCAAACCGAGGGTAAACCTTGGTATTCCACGCGAACGGCCACAACATCACCTTCACATTTAACCAAGACTTAATGTGGTAACTCTTTAGTGGCATCAATTTCAATGCAAACCCGAGCATATGAGATGCATTGCTTCGTATCCGTGGCTTGATCTAGATAGAGAGGGACACCGACTGAACTTGCTATTCTACTCATACACTCAGCATTCCAGAATTCAAGAGAAAGTTCACGAAATTTGACCCAAATAGGAATTTTAGAGATAACCTCTTTTGAAAGCTTAAGTCTCTTCTTCCATCGACTCAAGATCAAGAGCCTACCTGAGAAATGCCAAGGGCCCTTGTCTTGGATGGTCTCCATAGATTTTATACTACAAAATTTGAAAATGTAGAAGCCCTTGTCAGTCCCATATACATCCACCAAATCCTCTTGCCCCCACAAAGTTCTGGCCGTGGCTCTAACCAAACCAAAAGCCATGTCGATGTCTAAAAAATAACCCACAATGCAAGGCTCCCAAGGCTTGTCATCAACTAAATCACCTGTAATTTCAACAACCTCAGGATGGTTAGGGTCCTTAGATTACACAAATTCAAGTTTGGAGATGGATATACTTCGGTTCATGAGCAAAGAGGCCCAGGATTTTGGTTGGGCCAATTTGTCAAACACCTTGCCTTCATTATCACTAGCCGTAGTCCTTACATTTAACTCTGTCGAAATGGGCGGCTCTGCCATAGGTGCCCCAGACCAAGAATTTCTGCCTCCAAATCCAACCCCATGAAAAGAACTTGGTTCAAGAATGTGTTTACCTCCAAACCGAGCACCTCCTCTGTACTTGCTACGCCCACCACCCCTACCCCTGGACGGGAGAGGTTTGAAGGTCTGAGCCCGAACAGGTTCGCTCTTGGGGGAACACGCACCATCACTCCCCACGCTTACCTCAGATGTACCAGTTGGGTTACTCTTGTTCGTGGAAGCAATATCTAAAAGTTTCATGGAGTTCGACTTTCGTAGTAGAGCAAGCCGAACGTGGAGATTCTCAAAAACCTCCCATCGAATAGGACTGGCACTAGATTGAGACCTCACAATCTCACTTTCTAATGTTCGTTCAAAATGACCTTGAGCTTCTTGAATCATGCTCAAAACATTTGCCTTTGAAAGAATCTGACCCTGTTTCGCTGGATGTCGTTTACCAGGAGAGTTCAGCACAAACTCTGTCCCCTCCGAAATCGTACCTTCGTTTGAGACCCTGGCTAGAAATCGCGATGTTCCCAAACCAGATTTATCATTTTTCGTGGGTGTTGAAACCCTAGCCTGATTTGAGATGATCTTCATTCTCAATCGGAAATCTCACACACCGTCGCACCATGTTTCGCACATCGCAGAACGTAATCCTTGTTTTGTTTGGTAAGTGATGTAACTATCTGGGGTATGTCACTTGGACTCATGTACATTTTCTTTTCTTTATGATACAATTAATTACTCAAAAAAAAAGGATCAGGATCTCACATTAAGTTAAACTTTGCATTCAAATCTTGGACTATGTAGTTTATATATACCATTAATTATACAATTTAACAACATAATAATACAAAATTCAAATCTTGGGGCCAACTTGAGTATCCCACACTCAACTTCTATTATTTTATTGTGTGTGCTATACATGCATGGGTTTTTAGTGGATATAACCCCCATAGGCCTTACAAACCTATCATGAGTCTCTTTAAGTTACAAAATTTATTTTAAAAAACCACGCACACCCCCTAATTTTCAGCCATACCTCTCCAAACCAAATTTTTGTTTGCAAAAATATATGTAAGTGTTAGTAGAGTGAGCTAGAGAGAGAAAGAGAGGAAAAGACTTGGTGTTCTTGGTGTTCCTAAGAGTTCTTCTTCAAAGTTCTTCAACATCCATCTTCTCAAGCCTCTAAACCACGGTAGAAACAACTATATACTTCTATTTTTCTCAAATATTGATCTTCTTAACTCCTACACTCATCAAGGCTCAAGATCCATGCTCAAATCCATGAGATGTGATCTTGAACCCTATTCTTGTTCTTATTTTCACTCATCAACCATCCCGCCTCCTTTTATTTATTTATTTATTTTGATCTTTTAAAATGACGTATATCTCATATATAAGCCACATATATGAGAGATATAGCTATGTATGCATAGGTCATGGACGTAGGAGCCAAGAAATCACATGAGTTTTTAAGTTTAAAATATGTCTAGAAACTTTGTTTTATCAAAAATTTGATTTTCTTATGTTTTTTGTATGGATCTAGATTTGCTTGTTTGCTCTAAAATTCTTACTGTAGTTTTGTGGTGATGTTTTTAATATGCATGATTCTTCTTGAGCTCTAAATCACCCAACTTATAATTTTTAAAAATTGGATTTTAAAACGGGTAAAATAGACTGTTTGGAAGGACCACTTTGAACCAGCACCATTTTCTGTAGGAACAAGATCTCGGTGTGATCTTAGCGTGGTTGGATAGATAATCGTCTTATCTTTCTAACCCCATTGGAATCACCTAAAGAGCATGTATATAGAGAAAATGGCATTGATTCTCCCAAAGTGTGTCAAATTTGGACATTGTTTGGTAGACAATTGATACAAAATAAAAGGAAAATGACACATTTTTGTTTTGCCATAACCGAGGCCTTAGAGGCTAAATCCAAAAACGTGTTCTAATAAAGTGTTCAAAACATCCTAAATATGTTACCTACCAAATTTCATATTTTAATTTCAAGTTTAAGTATTTTAAAAGCCCTAAGAACAGTAGCTAAAACCTTAAATTTTAACTGTAGCTAAATGTGATTATGTACTTTATATTATAATTTTGGGATTCTTATATTTGTGCTATGCTTGGCTAATTAAGTTGAAGGAGTTGACTTATCTTAACATATTTTCCATGAATTTAGTAGTTAGAATAATTATGTGCAAGTTTAGCTAATTCCATGACACATGTTTATTGTATTATTTGTTCTAGCCTAAGTATTTAAATTGTGGCTTTACACTTGTTAGTATACTATTGCCTTACATGTGTTTTTTTTTTGGTAATTAATTGTAACGTAAAAGAAAAATAACATGCTTACAAGGGGCAAACCCTAGGAAATACATGAGTACCACTAGGAGCCTACGTACTACACATATTCAACAAATAAAACCAAACCCCCGCTCTAAGCGGGGAAAAGCTAACGACAAAGCATACGTCACGCACAACCCGCATGGATAGGAAAACACCTACGTACAATTCCACGCACAACTCACACGAATAGGAAAGCATCAGCATATAAACAGAGGATAGAACCAATAATCATGCCAAAAAACTAAAAAAAACTCCTAATCCCTACTGAAGATTGGCTCATGTAAAGGGTAATAGGCTCCAAAATTCAGACAGGAACATGTGTTAGATGTTTATACCTATGCATCAGTTAAGTCCAAATTGTAATTCTAGCACATGTATCATGTCACGTCATCATTTGGCTTAGATTTTACGGGATTCACTTAAAGATTCTAACAAGAATATAAAATTGAACCTTAGGATGGTATCTTGTCTCATCGATAAAATTATTGTCGTTGTGTGACCTATTTCCATGAAACATACTCGTATATTGGTCTGAGTTTCTCTAGCATTCTATGCTAGGTCTTGAGGAGCTAGAAGAGCTTATTGATGAGTATGCTGACGTGGACGTAGAGCCTCGATTCTCATTATTAGAAATTTTATGCTTTCATCCCAGTCCTCTTCAACCACGTAGTGCCAGTTTCTGCGGCTGTTTGCCTAAATATAAATAAAGGGATATTCTAGCCATTCATTCATATTTACATACGTTAGTTATTACATCATAAAAGAGTTTTGAACCGTTCAAAAGTACATAATTATTATAGTTTCACCAAAAAATTTCAAAAATTACCCTATGCACAGGAAAACTGAATAAAAGAACAAAAGCAAAGATCTCGAATCCTTAGAATGAATCAGCGGGATCTACGTGCTCCTGAAACTCACCATGTTCTTTAGATTCTTCTTCTCCCTCTAGGATGACTTCCTCTAAGAACTCCTCCTCACCTGTGGCACGAATGCCATGAGCCAAGGCCCAGAAGCAAAACACTCAAACCTTCTAACTAATCTCACGGGACAAAATTCACCATAACACATACCATATAACATCCATTACAGTTTATAGTCAACGAGATAGATAAATTTATGATAGGATGGTAGATAAGTCAATTAAGAATGCGTATATGAGATGTCGTGTATAAAATGCAGATGCTCAACCCAACATGCACCCAGATTATAACAGAAATTTCATGCTAGGAATCATCAGAGTAGACTTGATGGGACTTTGATCACTAAACCTATCATCTTGTTTGGGTAATTAATTGTAGCATAAAAAAGAAAAAAATACAAGAATCCAATAGGCATACCCCAGGAGATTACAAGAGACTAGAAGGAAAACACCTATAACGAAGAACACCAAACCTCGCTCTAGGCGGGGTGAATCCAAAAAATATAACCACAAACGCACCACAAAAGAGACCAACCCACAACCGGGCTATTGGCTAAAGAAAAACCAGTTTGAAGAGCCAGAGCTCTTTTTCTTCTTCTTTTTATAGTTTTTTTTTATAATTAATTGTAACATAAAAAGAAAAAAAAATTACAAATTTCCAAGAGGCATACCCCAGGTAGTTACATGAGTTACTAGTAGGGAGAAACCTCCTACAACAAAGAAAACCCAACCCCCACCGAAATGACAAGGGGCCTAACTAAAAGCCATATTCCACGCACAACCCGCGTGGATAGGGAATACCAACATTTTCAACATTCTTACACATCCTAAGAAAAAG
>JAULJZ010014321.1:0-16201 GCA_032270985.1 Heliamphora pulchella | reverse complement strand
CGCCAAATTGTAGAAGATCAGGATAGGGATCTACTGGTCCCGTCCAAGCTGGCTGTGATGTCAGGGAAGAATGCCACATGCGTGCCTGCACAAGAAAGAGGTGAGATGCCCGCCGGTGGCTTTATACCGGTGGACCCTCCGACGATCAAGTCAGGCAAGGGATTCTAGTGAGAAGGAAGAGCTTGAGAGTAAATTTCAACAGAATTTTGCCTTCGTAAAAGAGAGCATACCTTTCTTTCTGTGAATCCTTAGCTATTTATAAGTAGAAAAATACTTGACCCGTTCATAGAGTCCGACCCGACCAGGGCAGGTCGGGTTGTACCTCTTCTCTCTGATCAATGCATAGCAATTAATGTCTTGATGGGGGCTTATCAATGCCATCATTGAATATCTCTGCAAGATATCTCTACAAATACTTTTGTCATGTCTAGATATCCATCAATATTCAGGCCTAGCTCCAGACCTATTTTGGGCTAGGGTTAAGCCACCTTCATTTGACCATTTTACCCCCGAGTTGGCCCATTTATTGCTGATCTCTCATCGTCGCGCTACTTAGATATATGTAGCGCGGGACATGATCTTCAGTACTAACCATTTAGCTCGGACCGGGGTTTAGGCAGTTCACCTTGCTCAGCTAGAAGTGCCGAGTATGCCACCCAATGGTGCCGATCACCATGTCTTCGGACTCGGGGGCCGGACCCTCGCCGAGATCGGGACTTCCCCTCAAAACCTCTAAAGCTCGGATATACTATCACATAGCCCGGCATACTACCTGATCTGACGTGGACATGCCGAGGAATGTTTCGTGCTGATGTGGACTGCTGCGCTGCACGGCCTTCCATGTGTGCACCACATGGCCTTGGTCGGAACTTGATCCCCCTAAAAAAATATTTAACTTTTTGACTTAAAGTCCTTTAAAGCCAAAAGACCAGCTTAAAATCAATTGCCAAAACAAACTCAAAGTTTTTTTTTAAAGCCTCTCTCTCTCTCTCTCTTTCTCTCTCTCTCTCTCTCTATATATATATATATATATATATATATATATACTTCTACACTGATTCGTTACTTAAGTTGTTTTTGGTTTAAAGCCTCTCATTCTCTCTCTCTCTTCAAGTTCCAATAAGAAGGCCCATGGAG
The DNA here is from genome assembly GCA_032270985.1 of Heliamphora pulchella. Taxonomy (NCBI): domain Eukaryota; kingdom Viridiplantae; phylum Streptophyta; class Magnoliopsida; order Ericales; family Sarraceniaceae; genus Heliamphora; species Heliamphora pulchella. The sequence goes on along the minus strand of JAULJZ010014321.1, from coordinate 15,064 downwards.
AAGCTGTTTACTAATTTTCTAAGAGCTCTGGTAGTGGTAGTGCATTTAGGAAGGGTTGAGTTGGTCAATATTCCCTCCAACTTCACCGATCAATTGGCTCTCTTGGCCTTCAAATCCTCGATCAACCTTGATCCCACCAACGTGTTGAGCAACTGGACGAAAGACACCGACTTCTGCGCGTGGGCAGGCGTCTCATGCAGCGGGAGCAGGCAACGGGTCAAAATCTTGGTCCTTCAAGGCACCGACTTGTATGGCACCATAACTACTCATCTCGGCAATCTTTCCTTCCTTCAACTCCTCGATCTTCGCAGCAACAACTTTAGAGGCCGCCTCCCGAATGAGATCGGCCGACTGAGGCGCCTCAAGGGGCTCATACTACAAAACAATTTGCTAGAAGGAACCATCCCGGCGGTGTTGCAAGACTGCAAGGCACTACAAGTTCTCTCTCTTGCGATCAATAACTTCATCGGCGGCATTCCAGAAGGCCTTAGCACCTTACCCTTGCTGCGCATCCTTTTGCTTGGGCAAAATAACCTTACAGGTAATTTTAAATATTGAAACCCATAGGCCAGTGAATATAAGAATGAACCTTAAATTTAGACGTCTTGAGTTAAAATTTAGTAATTTTCTTGAGGTCGGGCTAAAAAAATCCTAAATTTAGACGTCTTAAGTTTAAAATGTAGTATTTTTTCTTGAGGTCAGGCAGTAAGAAATTTAAATTTTGCTGGTGAATTTATTAGTCTCGGTGTGGATGACATGCTTTTGACCGAACATGAGAAGAAATTAGTTGAAGGGTTTTTTTTTTTTTTTAAAGTTAAAATATCAATATCAATATATATATATATATATATATAAGCAAGCATAAATTCATGGCATGCACATAATCTTAATTGTAAAAAAACATAATAGACCATAATTTTAAATTTTTAAAATTTCCACTAATTGTTTTGTTGATTAACAAAATAATTGAATTTATAAAGTGCTTAACTGCTTATGTATTAATTATAAACTTAAAAGGAGATCTTAACGTTTTTAGAATATTGACAGGTAGCATTCCGGCCTCCTTTGGCAACATTTCAAGATTAGAATACTTGGGGATAGAACTGAACAACATTGAAGGAAGCATCCCAATGGAATTAGCACAGCTTCCAAATTTGATAATTATAAACTTACAAGTCAATAATCTCAGCGGGCCAATACCTCCTGCAATTTTTAACAAGTCTTCAATGACTAGCATCGGCTTGAACTTCAATGCCTTTTCGGGAGATCTTCCCACGAGCACCGGGCTTTGGCTTCCCAATCTTCAATTACTCTATCTGCATTTTAATCAACTAACTGGGAACATCCCTTCGTATCTCTCGAATTGTTCTAAACTTTCATCCTTATATCTATCAAACAACTCGTTTTCTCCTGGACCCATTCCCACAAGTTTTGGCAACCTCAAATCCTTGCACAATTTTGATGCCTCCATTTGCCAAGTAACGGGTAATATTCCCGAAGAGTTTGGTTCTTTGAAAAACTTGAGTTTGTTTGGTTTGGCCGGCAACAATTTGACTGGAAACCTTCCCCCAGCGATTGGGGGATTAGAAAACCTGCAGAGATTGTATCTTGGTTCCAACAATTTTAACGGATCAATTCCAGATGAGATTTGCCTTTTGAAAAACCTGGGGGAAATTTACCTCAGCGAGAATAACCTCTCCGGATCAATCCCAAGTTGCATCGGGAATCTTCGTAGATTGCAGGTGATGACCATTGATACTAATAAACTGTCGTTGATACCCTCGAGCTTATGGAACCTTCAAAATCTGAGGATCTTGAATTTATCGTACAACTCGATTGGGGGATGCTTGGATCCAGGCGTAACAACAGTGAATGCCTTGCAAATCGTGGATTTATCTTGGAATCAAATCTCGGGAAGCATTCCAGCCATCATCGGGTCCTTTCCAAGCTTAGCATCCCTAAACCTGTCGAGGAATTCATTCTCGGGATCTATTCCTGACTCATTTGGCAAACTTATAACATTGGATTCCTTAGATCTTTCTCACAACAATTTATCCGGATCGATACCCAAGTCTTTTGAGGCTCTTACATATCTCCAGTACTTGAATTTGTCTGATAATCAACTGTCTGGGCAGATTCCAAGCGGAGGGCCATTCCCGAACTTCACGGCGCAGTCATTCAAGGGGAATCAAGCGCTTTGTGGGGCCCCAATTCTGCAAGTGCCCCCATGCACAATCCAGAGTCTTCACAAGTGGAGGTCAAAAACTATATTGCTTCAATACATTGTTCCCGTCGTTGGATTGACGATCATAATCGTTGCTTTTGTTGTGTACTTGGTGAAAAGACGTCGAGATGGAACCATTGTTCACAGTCAGCATTCAACCGATTTGGTGGAGCGCCCGACGATTTCGTATATGGAGCTTCGCCGAGCTACGGATGACTTCTGCGAAACAAACTTGGTGGGAGTGGGAAGCTATGGCGCCGTATACAAAGGCGTACTTTCCGACGGGACGACCGTCGCCGTTAAAATTCTGAACTTGCATGTGGAGGGAGCTTTTAGGAGTTTTGACGCGGAATGTCAAGTGTTGCGAACCACCCGCCATAGAAATCTGGTCAAAGTTATAACCACTTGCTCCAACCCTGAGTTAAGAGCTCTGGTTCTGCAATTCATGCCCAATCAGAGCCTGGAGAAGTGGTTGTATTCTCACAACTACTTTCTGAATCTCCTTCAAAGAGTAAGCATTGTGCTGGATATCGCGTTGGCCTTGGAGTATCTCCATTGTGCTCACTCGGAGCCGGTGGTTCACTGTGATTTGAAGCCCAGCAATATCCTCCTAGACCAAGATATGGTAGGACATGTCGCCGACTTTGGCATTGCAAAGATTTTAGCTAACGACAGTACTGCCATCCTTACCAATACTTTAGGCACTCTCGGCTACATCGCACCAGGTATGGGATTTTTGAGTCTTCCTTACTGTTTAAATTATAATTTTTAGTTCTTAATAATATTTTAAAAATTAATAAAGGTGTGCTTATAATTTTTTTCTTATAATTTCTTATTTTAAATTAATAAACACTTACTATTTTAAGTTATAAGTTTACTATTTTAACAAATATTTATAATTTTTATTTAAAACTGTAATAATATATTTTAATTATAATTTATAAATTTATAATTTTAACTGCAACGAACACAATCAAATTATCTCCTTTATATATGGATCTAATAGGCAAGTGTTTTGGTTTAACTTTTTTTTATATATAATTTTTTTTTATAATTTTTAGTTAGTCCAAATAAACATACTTTTTAAAATCTCTATTTTCATAAGGGATTAAAAAAGGAAATATTTTAATCAAAAATATAAAAAAAGTTATGATAAGACCAAAAAAAAAAGTCAATTACATTTTTTATGTGCATGTCTTATCAATTTTAAATTCCTCTCTTCGCAGTATACTTCACTGTTAATTTTTCTGTGTTTTAGTGACTTGAAAATAAGAAATAAAGCTATTATTTAGAATTGAAATTCAAAAAATTTAATCTCCAAATAGACTGAACTGAGGAGGTTGGACCCAAATCTGAAATTAATTTCTCTTTTGCGGTCAAGTGAGAGGCTTTCATTTTTGGGACGCAACATGATTAATACTTGAGAGCCATCATAGTCAACATGTTAGGGATTAGTATATTTCACTCATTAATTGGTATCTTCATTAATTCTAGTTTAGGGGCTTAATTAATTGGTAACTTCAATTTATTTTTGCTTTCTTGGTTTATTTTTAATTTTTTTTACCTTTCAGCTACATAGATACAATGGAAAAAATAATTCATTTTGTAATTTAGATTTTTTAGTGATATTTTAGAAGATACTCATTTGGTAAGATGTTTTTAGCTTTTTAGTTTTTTTTCTTTTAAATTTTAAAGCGTACCTCATATGGAGAATGGATTCCCTTAAAATATGTATCCGTGCGTGCTTAGAAAGAACTTCGTCTTACTTACTCTATGCATTAACCGAACACAACCTTAAAACAAAAGGCCGGGCTCTATTTTTTCTTGGAGAAAGATATGTTTTTGTTGAAATTTGAACACCAATTTTTGAACGTGAACGAAAACAAAAACTATTGTACATATAAAAAACAAAAAACGCAATAATATACGTGACTCAGCACAACATGTTTACATCCACAGGTGAAAAAAACAATCAACTATAACTATAAAATGTACAAATTCAAGATAAAAAATACCCAAAAATCAGACACTCGCAACCTGAGCCTTAAAACAAATTCCATTTTCTCGCTCAAAAGTTATTCCCGTGCTCCTAATATTTTTTCATCACTCCCTAAATCTCTACCCCATTTGATTTTTTTTCCACACAAAATAACTAGAATTATAGAATCATATTTATAGACAAACTCTAAAAACTCTAGTCCCCATATAATTATAAAACCCTACATATATTAGACTTTTTATGAATTCATGACTCTAATACAGCCCAAATATATGTAAATAAAATACTAATTATATGGGTCCACAGAATACAAAACATACACCCAACAAATTTCATATTGGCTTGAATTCTACAAATCACCTTGAAGATAACCAATGTCGATGTCGATTCTACCGTCGTTGTCAATCCACTACACTCAAACCAGTGTAGCTCACACATCCATTCCAAAATGCCTGACACTTATTCATCGAGGTGTCATGATTGATAATCATCTGTCAAATCAAGAAATCGCCATCTGACTTAACTCCACCAGCAACTAAAATCCTTACTGCATCCATTGATGATTAATCTTCTACTATTGATTGAACTAAATTGCTCCTGATTAAGAATGACAATGGAGCGGGGCGGAGCCGGGGATTAGTTCCCCCATTCCTGTCCCCTATTTGATCGGGGCGGGGACAGAAAAAAATATTCAGAAAGTAGCGGAGAACATGGTGAGTACGGGGATATTTCGGGTATAATTTTTAAGGTTTAAAAGAATAATATTAATAAAAATTATAAATAATATAATAAATAAAAAATAATAGTCGTTGAATTAATATAACTAAATATACAAAATATAAAAAATAAAAAAATTAGAGATAAATATAATATTTTAATATTTTAAACTTATTATATTTATAAAATATTTATTGTATACATATGTTAATATTTAAAAATATTTATTTTATGTAATCGAGGGCGGGGCGGGAAAGAACAGGGCGGGGAGAACAAATATCGTCCCCACCCCGTTTGTTATCGGGGGCGAAAAAAACCCTACAAAGCGGGGTGGGGACGGGATGGGGTCTGGGCGGGACGAGAAAAATTGCCATCCCTACTCCTGATTGCCTTTGATCACCCGCAATCAAACCCGATTGCCTCTGATTTCTTTTGATCTCGCTCGATCAATCACAATCTAAGTCGATCTGTCTAATCCCATCAAATCATTCAGAATCTAAAAATTCTGACCATACAAATGAATTCGCAGCGCCGAAAAACCTTAGGAGACGCCTTCCTTTTAAATTATTTTATTATATTTACGAGTCGATATAACAAAAAAAAATCAAACAGTTGATTTTAATTGTACGCACACACACTGGATCACAACCCAAATAGTCATGCGCATGCTTTACGCATCCAATTATGTACAATACAAACTTCACACATTACAATCCCAGTTCTATGCAATACAAACCCTTGGCTAAAACTATGTGAACGCCGTCGCTACTTTTATCTCCTTTTTTTTCTTATTTCTTTGTGCAGCAAAAAGTATTTTTGATTTATGCGAATCAAAAATCAAACAAAATACCTTACTCCGATCAACCACCACGGCTTCGAATCGTCCACCGTCGGCTCTGATACCACTTGTTGAGATTTGAACATCAATTTTCGAATGCAAACAGAAACAAAAATCATTACACATACCAAAGAAAAATACACAACGATATACGTGATTCGGCAGAACCTGCCTACATCAACGGATATAAGAAACAATCAACTATAACTGTAGAATGTACAAACTCGATATCAAAAACACCCCAAAATCCAACACCCACAACCCGAGCCCTGAAATAAATCTCGTTTTCCTACTCAAATGTATGTTATTCTCATGCTCTAAATATTTTTTCATCTCTCCATAGATCTCTACCCCATTTGATTATCTCTCCACACAAAATAAGTAGAATTATAGAGTCCTAGTTATAGGCAAACTCTAAAAACTCTAGCCCCATATAATTATAAAATCCTACATGTATTAGACTCTTTATGGATTCATGACACTAACACAGTCCAAATACATATAAATAAAATATTAATTATATAAATTTGCAGAATACAATACATTCACCCAACAGTTTTAAATTTGTGGAGTGAAAATTCTACTCCTTTTAGTTTCAAAGTATAGAACTTTCCCTTTCTGCCCATGTAACCGCTCCATTGGTATAGCAGGTCTGACCATATTCTCTTTTATTAATATGTATTGAAATGTATTTGTAATATGTAGAAATGCTAATTTTGTTTTTTCATACCGTTCTTGAGATGCACATATAAAGTTTTAAGGAAGGATTTTTAGAGTTTTCAACTAAAAAAATAAACGTAGTTCTTTTGATAGTCATATCCATATTTTCAACTCTAGCTAGATAATTTCGTTTGTTAACGCAGGGCTGGCTTTGAACATAGGTTGAAAAGGCAGCCGCCTAGAGTTCACAAATTTTATTAAAAAATAGAACTCGATGAACTTTTTTTATTAAGTTTTTTTTTAAACTTAACCTCAATCAAATAAAAGGTCTCTAATTATTTTAATTTTAACTTTATTAAAATCTACTTAAGTTAGCCATTTAAATACCGAACTCAAAATAAAATTATTTTATTAGTAGATAGCTTAAATTAGATCTAGTCCTTCAAAAAAATTATTCAGAAAAACGAAAAAATTTTTAAAAGTTCTATATTACTTAAAAATATTAGATTGTCCTTTTTTAAATTTATGAATTATTTGTAAAAATATTATTGAATGAAATGTGAGGAGAATAAATCTTAATTGATATTTGATGAAATTATTTTATTTTTTATATTTTAACTATAAATTATTTTGTTTTTTAAAAATTCTATGACTTGTAATTTTTTCTACTCTTCAAACATAAAATGGTTATTTGGTTATAAAAAAGTAAAAAATCTTTTTTTTTTTATCAAATAACAATTCTAAAAAAAATTAGCCTTAAATACACAAGTTATTAAGTACCAAGTAATACAAGTTATCAAATATGTTCAAATTTTTGCATTTTTCACAAAAATAAGTAAAAAGACTAAAAGACACAAGAGTAACATCTTAACAAAAATATTTTTGAATTTATGTAAAAAAAAATCTTGAAATTAATTTTATTTTTTTAAAATTTTTATCCATAAAAATTTATGAGGATCCCAATTTAAAAATCTGTCTAGAGCCCCTGGTTAACGCTATCACAAGAAATTATAGTGTGCCCTTTATGGTTATTTTTATTTTGAGTTTGATTATAACAATTGTAGACTTTTTATGCAATTTTGGGTTTGGTTGCGGCTATTTTAGGCTCTACAGTTTGCACTTTAATCTACACTCTAATATATTATGGTGTGTATCTTTTAGTTATTTTTTACTTTTAGCTTTTGGTTATTACAACTTTAGTTGTTCATTATTTCAACTTTGGCATTGATTATAATAAGTTTAGGCTTGCATGTAATTATTTCAACTTAATTTTTAGTTATTTCAACTTTGACTTTTGTTATAGAAATTTCAAATTTAATTAGGAATGCATACAGTATCTACCAAAATAGTAAGCGCCACCCTATAGTATTTACTATTACCTGCTGACATTGATGCTTAATATTTTAACTTGATTAAACTTCCAGTTTTCGTTTTTTTTTTTTTTTCCTCAACACCCCAAAGCTTAGCATTCAACTTTCTAGTAATCCCATGCTACAAAAATTGAAATAATTAAAATAATTTATAAAAATCAACCAAAATTTTTTCCCTCCTAGTTTGCCCTACCTCAAGTACAAATCTTATTTCTCATGATTGTGTTAGCATATAGAAACTTATGCTCTTTTCTTTTGTTTTGTTTTTTGACAGAGTATGGCTCTGAAGGAAGAGTATCAACCAGCGGAGATATATATAGTTATGGGATACTACTTTTGGAGACATTCACAAGAAAGAAACCCACGGACGAAATGTTCCTGGGAGAAGTGACTTTAAGACAATGGGTGAGCGCGGCACTTCCAAATAGAGTCACGGAAGTTGTGGACAGTGGTTTGTTGATCACAGAAAATGGAGTTGATACGGCTCCTGACATGACTGACAATCTCCTCGCGATATTGGATTTGGGTTTAAATTGTTCCAATGAACTGCCAGCCGAGAGGATTGACATTAACGAAGTAGTTGGCAGGTTGAACCAGATCAAGAGACAACTCCTTGGTGTCAGAAATGGTTGACATTTGCATGTAGAGGTATTTCTGGATTGGTCACACTAGTTCAAATCGTCCTAACTCAACCCAATCAAATTAACAATTGATGATTTTGTTGATGATTTGGTTCGGTAATGGTTTCTCAAATTTTTTTTTACATGGAGTAATGGTCATGTTACAGGTCTTGAAAATATTTATTTGTTCAAATCAACTAGACCAACAAATATTTAATTTTATATTTTTTTAATTTTTATGAGATTATGTTGTTGATTATTTTTGGTAATTTTATGTGAAATCTAATGTAATATGTGTCTATATATAATTTAGTTGATAAATTCATGACTTTTCGAGGTTTTGATTTATTTAAATAACTTATTTAGTGCAAAATGGCTATTAAAATTAGCACAAAAATAGAATGGGCAAAATAAAAATGCTCAAAATAAACAAGTTTAAAATTATAAACTCATGGGATACAAAATTGCTAAACCCAGTAGTCAATTGTGGGTGCCAAAGTTACAAACTGAATACATGTAGCCAATGATGGGTTAGAGCTCATATTGCCCAACCCAACTCATAGACACCCCTATTTGCAAGTGTTACGCACTTTTAAAAAACCTACTTATAAAACTATCCACAATTTATATAGTTAGTGATATAGGGCATACCCAAGTAAATATAGACTTTTTATTTTAAGTTGTGCAGAACTTTATAATTAACTTTTATAGTTATTATTAGCCAAACAAATAGTTCTTCCATCAATATTGACTGGAACTATATTAATCAATTGTGTTATGACTCAATGCATTATTTAAGGGATTCCTTAAATAAAATCGAGCACAACCAATTATAGAGATGAAAGAACGCATTAAACATAGAAGAAAAGAGTTTATTGATGATATGAATCGACTGGAGAACCAATTGACAGAGAGTTGCATTTTTTACGATTAATTTAAAGAACTAACTTAAGCTAAATTGAATGGTTACTTCTAAATATTTAAAGAAACTTGTTGATTTTTCGTCGAAGTTCCTTTTCACCATTGTGGGAAGGCCATATATAGGCCTTGATTTTTCTCTCCAAGGATTAAAAGATAATTGTTGGTTTGTCTTTTAATCCTGCAACTCCTAGGGTGTCTTATAACTTTGTAATTGCTAAGACAACTACTTCATAATCTTTAGTAGACAGTTTTCTTCCACTTCTTGTGACTACTCCTTTGCTGGGTTATTGCTAATTATTTTTCAATCAGTATTTTATGGGTAATTTCTATGGTAACTTCTGGAATTATCATGTGATGTCACTTGTCTATTTATCAGCAGGACATAAATTACCTCCATAATGCCATTTGTGTCACTCAATCGAAAAAAAATGAGATAATTACATTTATCTCTCCTAAGGTTTAAGTTTATTACAGGGACCTCCCATGTGATCTCTGAAATTACACTAACCTTCTATGAGATTTAATTTTTAACATCAATTGCACCAAATTGTTAAAATTTTTGTTGAAATTTAACGAAAATCGCCCATTTCACCCCAAAATCACCATTCAAACCACCTTTTTCCCTCCAAAACCACCATTCCCACCCCAAATTTCAACGGAATGGTGGTTTTGAGAATGGTGATTTTGGGGTGAAAATGGTGGTTTTGGAGAGAAAATGTGGTTTGAAGAGTGATTTTGGGGTGGGAATGGTGGTTTTGGAGTGGGACGGCCGATTTTCGTTAAATTTCAAATAAAATTTTAATAGTTGGGTGCAATTGATATTAAAAATTAAATCTCATGGGAGGTTAGTGTAATTTCAGAGACCACAGGGGAGATCCCTGTAATAAGCTTAAACCTCAGGGGAGGTAAGTGTAATTATCCCCAAAAAAATTAAATTATGTCGTAAACAATGTCCCTCACATTTATCTGGTTTGGATATTCTTTAAATCAAGTAAATGATGTTTCGATCGTTTCTCTTAAACAACTAAAAATAAAGTTATAAATAGGTATTGAAGTAAAGTTTTCTCTTTATTTTGACTATTATTCCAATTATTTTGAACTTCTTGATTGTAACACCCAAGAAAACTCAAAAATCTTTGACTAGTGACACCCTGTCACTTTCAGACTCCTTAAACAACTTAGAGATTTTACTAAACAACATGGAAATCACAATTATATGATTTTGAGCCTTAACTCCAGTTCAAAATGTATTTTGGTTCAATGCTTTAACCAAATATTCATGAACTTCTCTCGTTGAATTATCCTCTAGCTGCAAATGAATTCTTCATTCTCCATCGTCCATGTTTTTGCTAAACAAAATGGGAATCCCCTACATGTTTGTGCTCTTGGATGAATATTCCAAAAAAGATTGGCGCAACTTGCTTAAACGCATGGAACCATACCTTGGATTATAATGGGACAAAGTGGGCATCAAAGAAATTATCGCCCTTTCAACTTACCATACCAACATGAACAAATGCGTGATTGGAGCAGCAACATGTTTTTAGTTACAATCTTGTAATGCCCTACTTCTTCCTTATGGGTCCTTGTCACCCACAATATTAGATGTTGTTCACCTTATCGGCCTTCCTTCACTAGGTCTAAAAGTTAGTGATTACTTACACCAGATCCCTTAAATGCCCCTTTTGTCATGCCATCTAACATAGGGTATTTGATATCATCAAAATATACCATTCTTTGAAAGATGATATTTTTTCTTCTTGGAATGAGACAACAACTTTTTTTCTCTATTGACTTTGTTGATTTATTATGGCAGTATTAGGCTTTAAAGTTACCAAGGAGAACATGATGAACATAGCCATTTGACTGGTTTAGAAGAAATAATTAGCATTGACCCCCTTTGATTTAGGTACTTTTGGATAATGGGCTTTATGTATTTGTTGAAAAGGGTATTTCAAATAATTGTGAAAGTGCTTTCTGGATTTTTCAAGCATGGATATATGCCTATTATCCTCAATCGAGCCACAAAATTTTGGTTCCTTTGAGTGAAAACTCATGTTTGAGTTATGATAAACATCTGCTTGCTCTTACACCTTTTAGCACATAAGCTTCTTTTAAGATGCATTTGGAAAGGAATAAAATTGATAAAATTTCAAGGTGTAAGGAGGAAGTGGGAGTTAGTCCAGAGAGAAATTTGTGATCTAGTGAGAGAGAGAGAGGATATCCTCAAGATGGAAAGGATATTCTCAAGATGGAAAGTGTTGCATACAACGTGCAATTTGGCTATCTAAAGGGAATGGGGCTTAATGTCTAACATTTTTTTTCTAACAATATTTATAATGGGAATGCTGAAGTTTGCAACACAAGTGAATAACTCAGGAAGAGTGAGTTTTGTTTCTCCTCCCTTTTTGAGAGTCAAGAAATATATACTGTAAGGAGTGTTGTGAGGTTCCTTTCCTATCCTACTGAGCAGAAGGGTGAGGGAGTCAGGTGTTGTTAGTTAGTTAATGTGGGTAATGGGAAACTTATTGGTGAGGGGCCCCAAACCTTCCAAATTCCCTTTTCTTTATTCCTTTCTTGGGTGAGGTATTGGGATGGTGTTTACTGGTTTGTTTTGGTGTCTTCTACCTCAGTTGTGTATGGGGGAGATATAGGTATGTGCATATGTGGGTGTGAGATATATGCTTGTAGAGGGGTGTTATGCCTTTTGATTTGTGTTCCCATTTGTTATGAATATACTGTTCAGGAGACATGTAGTGGTTAGTCTGTAGAAGAAGGCAAAATTGGGTTGATTTTTGGAGGACTATAGGCACTGTGCCTTCAGTTTTTTGGATGTGTTATCTACTCCGAGCCATGAGGAATGTTTGTCATCATTTTCCAAACCTAGCTATGCGGGCTATTCATAGAAATCTAATTCGATTGGCTGGTGACATTGCTAAATTGGATGAAAATAGGAGGAGCCTTTTAGTTTGAAGGCTACCATTTTGGTCAAATTTTGTTTTCAGGGTGAGATCTTAAGCTCTTTGGTGATTATCCTAGGGTCCTAAGTGTAGAATTATTGTTATGGTCACGTATGTATAAACTTATAGGGTTTTGCATTTTGTTTTTTGGTCCTCTCGATATATTTGGATAGATATGTATAGTGCCTTCCCTATACAGCCTTTATGAGGGACTATGTGTGTTAGTATGTCCTAGTTGTGTGTGTGTGTGCCTTGGTTGTGATGCTCTTGTTAAAATGGATGTGTGTGTGTGTGTGTGTGTGTGTGTACCTCGGTTATGAGGATTTTGTAACAAGCATAGTTTGCCTTGAGGAATTTTGTATATATGTTTTCTTTGGAGTGGTGTTTTTGCAAGTTTCACTTGTTTGGGTCATGATGAGCTGCCTTCGAAGAACTTGTATAAATGTTTGGTTAAGTGTGGCCTTCATGCATTGCTATAGGATCTGAACTTCTCCTTATGGTCCGAGTGGTACAAGTCATAATAGGTTGTATCTTGCTTTTGGTATTTTGTCAAGGATCAATAGGTAAAAATAGGTTCTAATATGATAAGTTTTTAGTTGCATTAGATATGTAAATGTGGGGTGCAAATAGGCACCGAGATGTTTCTTTGTTTTGATTTTTTCTTGCAGTTAACAGAGATGCTCTTTCCATCACTAAGTAGTTGTGAATTGAGGGTCCTAGTATAAGAAGTGTGGTTGCTTGGATAGTTTACTTTTGTTGTTTAGGTAGATTGGTAAAGAAATATGGGTGGGGAAAGGACCGAAATCCCAAGAAACAATGACGATGCATATGAATTGAATCAAACGCGGCGCGAAATACAACAAAAAAATGAACTGTGTCGCACCGTCTAGACGAACAGGAAGCCGTTTGGAGGGAATCCGTACGTTATAAACTGAAACAACTCCCAAACCCCAAAAACTGAAACCCAGTGTACTCACAAGTTGGAATAGGGATTATACCTGTGTGATCCCTTTGGATTGATCACGTTTCAGCATTTGGACTTGAATATGAATATCAACACGGTAGAAAACCAACAACCTCGTCTCCACTTAAATCTTCTGATGTATTCCTAAACGCCGAAAACATGAACTAAGTGTGGGCTTAGATCTTCCGTGTTCCCAACCCTGTTTGGTTGCCTCTCCTGTTTTTGTCTCTTAGAAAAATGTAAAAACCTTAGTAGATTGAATGAATATTTTACATGGTAACCAGGGTTATAATAACATGTAAATAAGTTACAGTAGGGACCTAAGGAGCAATAAGACACGACTTATAATGTAATTAGAAAATTTCACTTCAACCCATAATTATTTTTAAAAAAATATAAATTACAAATCACACCACAAAAGAATTGTAATTGTACTCCCGACCTTATTCTCAAAACAAATTATTCGAACTCCTGTTATTAACTGTTTATTATTCTCCCAACGTTGAGATTACAGATACCCGTTAATTAAAATAAATTATTAAAAATTATATTTAATCGACCTCTTTAATAATTTCTTAAGACATTTCGTTTAACTTATTTGATATGCCAAATTATAAAATTCACATGCAAGGTTTGATACAATCAATACTTCTAAGCTTCCCTAAGGGGGTATAATAAATCTCTTGTCAGGAAGTGGATTCCATCAATAATTAATATTCATCATATACATAATGCCGTTATCTAACTCACCGAGATTATAGACCCATAAAAGGTCGCACCATTTAATAAATCAAAATAACGAACACTAAATATTCGTGTCTAATAATTATTTCAAGATTAAGAGTATAAGCACTCATAATAACCATAGGGTGTGAATTAATTTATATAGTCAATATAAAATTAATTACCCCAACGCAGTCCCATTCAATACACACAAAGTGTACTAGCACAATGAGTCAGAACAATTGTCGAAACAATTACCGTTCCCCGTAATCAAGACAGATCTACTAAAATACTGTGTTATAATCGTACCGATAGTGTGTCCAATTCCATTTAAGATTGTGATCTAAAAACCTATATTCTAGAAGAACCGATAATTTGGTCTTTCCTGTGTAAGTCGAACTCTATAACCAGAATAACTATTATGAAGAATAAAAGACAATCATGCACAATATTAAATAAATAATAAAAGGCATACATTACTAATAAAGATTCCCATCAAAATGGATAAATATTTTTTATTAATAAATAAAAACAAATATCAAAATCTAAACATGGTTTTTAGTGTACTACTTTCACAATCTCTCACTTATACTCAAAGTCATGCTTCCATACATCTGATTACCATATTCTCTACATGACTATCAAGAGTCTTAGCTGATAAGCTCTTTGTAAAAGGATCTGTAAAGTTGTCCCCCGATGCAATCTTGGTCACAACAACGTCACCTCTCTACATGATCTCTCGTATCAAGTGATACTTATGCTCGATGTGCTTTTCTTCTTGTTGGTTCTTGGTTCATTTGAGTTGACAACCGCACCGCTATTGTCACAATAAAGTGTAATAACCAATTGTACTGAATGTACCACATCTAGATCTAACAGGAAGTTCCTGAGTCAAACGGCCTCCTTGGCTGCCTCTAAGGCTACCATGTACTCGTCCTACATAAGAATGACAACGGGGCGGGTTTGGGCCGGGAGTGTGTTCCCCCACCCCCATCTCGTTTATTAGCAGGGCGTGGTCGGAAAAAAATAATCAGAGAAATGACAGGGGCGGGGACGGGCGGGGCGGGG
>JAULJZ010014310.1:0-16202 GCA_032270985.1 Heliamphora pulchella | reverse complement strand
TACGGTGCATCAGGTAAATGTATCCATACCTTGAGTAGTCATCAATGAAACTAATGAAGTACTCAAAATCACCTCTATCCTGGATTGTCATAGGACCACACACATCAGAATGAACTAATTTCAACGGTTCTTTAGCTTTATAGCCTTTGGCTGAAAATTACATCTTGGTTATTTTTCCTTCTAAGCAAGATTCATAAACTGGAAGTGCCTTCATTTCTAATGAACTCAAAAGTACTTGTGCTACCAGTCTGTTTATCCTTTTTAGATTAATATGACCCAAGCGTAAGTGCCAGAGAAATGTTTGGTTCATTAAAGAAGGAAATTTTCTCTTATATGGTAAATTAGATATGTTATTTATTTTAGTCAGTTGTAGTGTATGAGAGATTGGAGTAATAATATAAAAATCATCCACCAATGTACCAGAATAGAGAACTCGTTTATTATCCTTAATAACCACAGAGTTATTAAAATAAACTAAATATCCGTCTTTAGCCAATCCAAAAATAGAAACTAAGTTCTTTCTAATGGCATGTATATAAAGGCAATCTCTCAATATTAAAACTCGATCTCTACAAAAAATGAGAGTGACATCTTCTACTGCAACTGTTGTTTCCTTTGTATTATTGCCCATATGTGGTAAATCTTCTCATCACTAAGTTGTCGGATTTCTTAGAACCCCTACAATGAATTGCAGACATGATTAGTGGCTCCCGTATCTACACACCAGGTACCAGTAGATAACACCGCTAAACATGTTTCCACAACTAGTGAACAAAAATTACCCTATTTGTTCTCCATTTTGAGAAATCCTGGACATAGTTTTTTCCAGTGTCAAGTTTGGTTGCAGTGAAAACATCATCTGCCTTTCGACTTTTTCACACCAGTCCGTGGCCCATTAACTACCCTTGAAATTGTGTCTCCTTGTTTTTGAACTTTTTTCTTCTTCATGCCTTTCGGTCCAGATGAAGAACCTTTTTCAGAAAAAAATACATTTTCTAGTATTGAAAGAATATCATTTGTAGTTAAAACTATATCCAAGTTTCATTTTCAGTCAACAAAATTTAGTCCCGAAAGTTTATTTTCTTTGAATATAGAAGCGAGTGGGTTGAAAGCCATTTTAATCCTAAGAATCACATAATAAAAAAAATCGTAGATTATGAGGAGTAAATCTTTGAATTTATTTTAATTTGGTTCCATCTACCATTTTAAAATTAATTCGCCAGTAGTTTGATGACCTGAGAATAGTATGCCTCGATGGGAAGACGTCTACTATCCTTCATAAGACCAGACATGTCAATTCCTTTTAATTTTACTATCTAGACAACAAACCATGCCTAGTAAAATTAAATAGCTAGCATAACTTCGATCCAATATATAATAGCAGTGACTCAGATGGAGAGGATACTATTATATAGTGCTAAATGTTAACCATCACTTAAACCTAAATTAATCGCTTCATAATTATCCCTTCAAATGGAGAAGTGATCCACACTAATAATTATCTATAATTATCTCTAAAGGAGGTTTGTACTAGTGATATCACAATTAATCTGTCCGATGGGGAGGAAGGCCTTATCGCCAGTATGCAGGGTTTAATTGCATCGTCTACAAACTGGTGATGGAGACCGCGAGATTTATCTATGAATAAATTTTCTCCTACATAGAGTTTTAAAAATATTTTTCTGAGGGTTATAAAAATCTATTTAATTAAAATAAATTTATTAATTTCGAAAATTACACGATCTGAAAGAATTAAATATCTTCCCATGTACACGATTTCAAAGATTCAGGTTTATCAAACATCTTCTCATTTTTTCGTGTTTAAATGCGTAACAAGTAAAATTTAATAAATGCACAGTTTGTTCTTTAGCTTTTCAGCTAAGGTAGTGATTAAAAGTATTTATTTATTTTATTTTTCATTTCATATTTTTTGAAAAATAATAATTTATTTCGATTAAATATTTTTTCATTTAATTAATTCAAAATTCAGAATTAATTCGCACATTTTTTCAAGATATTTGATTTAAAAAAAATCATATTAAACATGATATTTTGTAAAAAATAAAATATTTAAATTTTTTTTATTTAATTAAAAAAAACTTAATTTTATTTTTCATTACAAAATATTTTAATTAAAATCAAAATTTTGAATTAATTAAATTAACAGGATAAATAAAACATATATGCAATCATCCACGCAGTTCATATATATATAAACACGCTATGTATATATATCCCGATTTTATGATTCAAGTGAAACACTGAGGTGTTTCAATCTCTCTAAGAGAATCAGCTGTTTTAATCCCTGTTCGCATTTGATTTAGTGTTCTGATTGTATCAGGCTTTTCTGATACTATCTGATATATTAATATATATCAAATCAGTCTCATATCTATTAGAAAATCAATACAAAGTAGCCTTGGGAGAGAGAAAATAGCTGGCCACCTCCAGCCACCACTGGTGTCGCCTTGCCGCCGCCTCATTCAAGCTTCGTTTCTGACGAACTTTATACAGTTGGAAAGCTCTCGAAATATAAAATTTTTTGGGCAAAAAATTTGCTCAAAACCAGTACCGAAAAAGGCTAAAAAAATGGGTTGAACCTCAAAAAACGCTGATGCCCGCCACAGTACTGCGTCGCCAACTTTCTGAGACTTTTTTGACCTCTTCCCGAACTCCATTTTCGACGTACTTTATATAAAAAGAAAGCTCTTGAAAAGTACTATTTGTTTTTATAAAAAAATCAGCTTGAACACAGCTCAAAAAATAGTCAAAAAATTACCTAGAATAGACTGCCGCTGCTCACCAGCGCTGCTGCCTAGAATCGCTAACTTCCCGAGGCTGTTTTGACGTCTTTTCGACCTCTGTTTTTGACGTATTTTATACTGTTGAAAATCTCTCAAAAGGTAGAATCTATCTATCAAAAGAACTGCCCGAAAATAGCCCAAAAAGCTATCAGAAAAACTGCTTGAAAGCTGCTGCCACTAGACGTCGCCGCTGTCGGCCAGTTTGCTGCCTATTGGGTTGTGATTTTTGTCTAGTTTTTTTTTTCTAATTTTTGACAGTATTTTGAGTTATGTTTTACTGTAATTTTATGTTTAAAAAATTATCCAAAAAATAGTCCCAAAAATGTCCCAAAAAATTATAAAAACCGCCGTAAAACCGCAGTCGGTGGCTCTTTTGGTGATTTTTCTTCGCTATTTTAACTTCTTTTTTATGCTGTTTTTTATTCATAAAACTACAAAAAAAACACAAAAAAAACGTTTAAAACCATTAAAAACTTACTGCGATTCGTGGCCCGTAAAAACCTGAACCACCACCGGTGTCGCCTTCGTTCTTGGATATATTTAATCTGTTCTTAAATAATCTAAACAAATATTTAAAAATATAAAACTAGCTATTACATCGATCCTATGTCCTGAAAGCTCACATTCAATCTATCACGGTCAACCCCTGTGATTAAAAAAAATAATCATCATTCACACCATTCAATGAAACATGAAAAATAAATGACAATCATAAAATCGAGATTAGAACGCTTGCAAAATAATGTTAGCAACAGTTCTAAAACTATCCGGCCCCGATGACCGAAAATAAAAAATGAAACGGCTCTAATACTAATTGTTGGAGGCAAGACTGCCAAGATTTTTGTTTTCGCAAACTATTAACGGAAAAAAATTAACTAGACGGGCAAACACTAAAACGGGCTCCAGATAAAACTTTTGATGACGAACAATCAAAATAAAATCAGTGCATCTAAAGTTAATTCAGAAGAATACCTTTTTACTGGTTGAATCTTCAACTACGATTTGAATCTGAGTTGAAACTCCTGTCAGATCTTCTACTGGATTCTCTTATGCGATTTTCAGATATAGTGTGGACTATAATCCTCCAAGAATTCGTACGGCAGAACCAGGACAACTTTAGTCTTAGAAGACAAGTTGTGAAATTGGTTTAACCTACTCGCATATATATAGGGTTACACTAGGGACTTGGGGAGTAATTATGAGTAAGACTTCAAGTGGAACACAGACACGTATTAGTGGTTTTTGTAATTAAGCAAACCTCATAGCAGTATCTGTAATTATACAAAACCAGCAACGATTTTTACAATTTCCATAAAATATTGAATTATAGTTCACACCACTAAGGAACTATAATTACACTCTGACCCATAATCTCAAGACCATATAGCATTGAGCTCCTGTTATTAAATGCTTTGCATTTCTTCCCACGTTAAGATTCCCAATACTCGCTAATTAAATTTAATTACTGACAATTTAATTTAATCACGATCTTGATATTTCTTAAACCCTTTCGCTTAACTTATTTCACTGCCGGATAATTAAATCTACCTGCAGAGTTTGGCCTGGTTAAAACTTATAATCTTCCTTAAGGGGGTATCGTCAATCCCAATCTTTCGGGACGTGGATTCCGTCAATAATTAATATTTGCTACATAAATAATTATGCTATCCAACTCACCAGAAATATAGACCCATATATGATTGCACCTTTTAATGAATCAAAATAATAAATATTAAATATATGCAAATTAATAATTATTTTAGAATTAAGAGATAAGCACTATTCATAATAACCTTGGGATGTGAATTAATTCATATAGTTGGTATAAAATTAATTACCCCAAATGTCCCATTCAATACACACAAAGTGTACTAGCATAGAGAGTCGGAACAATAGACAACGCTATTATCTGTTCCCCGTAACCAAGACAGGCCTACTAAAATTCTGTGTTACAGTTATACCGATGGTATGTTCATTTCTATCTAAACTATGAACATAAAACTTATATTCTGCAAAAACCTAAAATCTAATCTTCTGTGTGCAAGTGGTACTCTACACACCAGATTAAATACTATATAGAATATCGGGCAACCAAGCATAACATTAAAGAAATGATACACTTACATTGTTCATAAAGATTCTCATAAAATAAAAAATTAATTTTATTAAAATAAAATTAAATACTAAAAACATAGTTTTCACTATACCATCCCTAACAACATTTCCATCGAGGCACGCTATTTATGGTATACTAGGCTGTTGATGAGTTCTTTTAAAAATGTTAGAGGGAACCAAATTTTAAAATTGAACTCAAAATATTTTCTCATTATAATTAATTTTTTTAATTATATGATTCTCACGATAAAATGACATTTAATCCTCTTGTGGCTACTTATAAAGAAAACAAACTAACGGGTCCTAATTACATTGACTAAAAAAGAAATTTCGATATCATCTTAACTGTCGAGAATTATTAGTTTGTGTTAACAAAGATTTGTTCATCATTACCTGATGAGGGGGAGACTGAACGAAAAATTTAGACTTATCAGAAGTGGCAGAAGGGTGATCAGCTAGCTCGCTATTACATTTAGCATCCATGTCAAATGTACTGCAACATCAGCATCAGTCTATGTCTAGTGCTTATGACGTGATTTTGAATCTCAAAGAAATGTTTGGGCATCAGAATCGTGCAGCTAGGCAGGTGGCCATGAAATCACTAATGAATACAAACATGAATGAAAGCACCCCAATTAAGGATTATGTTATGAAAATGATTAGTTTTTTGAATAAAATGGAGATCCTTCAAGTTGAGATTGATGGGAAAACCCAGGTTGATATCAGACTCCAGTTAATGCCTGATTGCTTTAAGCACTTCTGCCTGAACTATACCATATATAAGTTTATTTTTTCCTGGCACAAATACTTAAAGAACTTCAAGCAGCTGAAGGTGTTCTTAGGAAGCCACGAAGTGTCTTTATTGCTAAAAAAGGTTGTTTCTTTAAGTCGGAAGACAAGAAAAAGAAAAATATTTAGAAATAGGGAGGCATAGTTTCAAAGGCACCTAATGGTCCAAAAGCCAGTATGAAAAAGCTGAAAGAAAAGTGTTTTCACTGTAACCAAACAAGACACTAGAAGAAGATACATCCAGTTTTTCTCAGCAAGTAGAATAACAAAGTTAATTTTTGTTCACTAGTTGTTGAAATATGTTTAGCGGTGTTATCTACCGGTATCGGGTGTGTAGATATGAGAGCCACTAATCATGTCTGCAATTCATTGCATGGGTTCTGAAAAATCAGATAGCTCATTGATGAGGACATATACCTATACATGGGCAATAATACTAGGATTGCAGTAATTGTAGTGGGAGATGTCACTTTCAATTTTAGTAGAGATAGAGTTTTGATTTTAAAATATTATCTTTATGTACCTTCCCCTAGATGGAATTTAATTTCAGTTTATAGATTGGTTAAGGTTAAATACTCTGTTTATTTTAATAACTATGTGGTTATTAAGGATAAAAAATATTTTATTTACTATGGGATATTGGTGGATGATCTATATGTTATTAACTCTTATCTCTCCTACATTACAACTAAATAAATTAAATAATACATCAAATTTACCATTTAAAAGAAAGAAATCTTTTAAAATGAACCAAACACATCGTCGACTCTTACGCCTAGGTCATATAAATCTAAAACAAATAAATAGACTAGTTGAAGATGAACCTTTGAGTTCATTGGAAGCGAAGACACTTTCAGTCTGTGAATCCTGCTTGGAGGGAAAAATAATGAAGGAGTCGTTTTCGACTAAAGGTTATAGAGCTAAAGAACCGTTGGAACTGGTTCACTTTGATGTATGTGGACCTATGACTATATGGGGTAGAGGAGACTTTGAGTATTTTGTCATTTTCATTGATGATTACTCAAGGTACGGGTACATTTATTTGATGCACCGTAAGTCTGAATGTTTTGAAATACTCAAAGAATTTAAGCCAAAAAAGGAGAAGCGTCTGGGTAAATGTATCAAGACACTACAGTCTGACCGTAGTGGCAAACACCTATTTGGAGAGTTTAGGGATTACTTCTCAGTGGAGGAGATTACATCATAGTTGACTACACCGGGCAGTCCACAGCAGAATAGTGTAGTAGAAATAAGGAATAGGACTCGTATGGAGATGGTAAGATCTATGATGAGTTATTTATAGTTACCCGATTTGTTTTGGAAATTTGCATTAGAGACAGTAGCTTATATTCTGAACTTGGTACCTTCTAAGTTAGTAGCTACTACTCCCACAAAATTGTGGACTGGGCGCAAGCATAGTCTAAGACATATTTGGATTTGGGGGTGTCTAGCACATGTGCTTAAAGGGACACAGATAAGTTAGAATTGAGAATAGAAGTATGTTTCTTTGTTAGGTATCCCAGGGGAACGAATGGTAATTTATTTAATAATCCTAAGAATTAGAAGATCATTATTAGTATCAATACCCGATTCTTGAAAGATGATTATGTAATAGACCACAAACACAAAAGTAAAAATATTTTAGAAGAGCTAAGAGGAAATAACAGTAGTATAGGAGAAACACCATGGGAAAGTGTCATCGATATCTTATTGTCTCGTCGTAGTGGGAGGATTATCGGGACGTGCAGATTCTGAACCAGAGTAGGGTGCTACCATTAACATACCAGTTATACAACCAGTGCAATATGTGGATGATGGTGCACAAGGTTTATAATTAGCACAACATGTCACTGCTAGTACAAAGACACATGTAGTACCTCGTCGTAGTGGAAGGGTTATTTATCAACCCGATCGGTATATATTCATGAGAAATTCTTTTGACAGTATCCTGGTAGAATTGGATACCGAACCCTGCAACTACAATGAAGTACTCCAAGATAAAGATGCAGAACATTGACGAAAGGCATGAATTCTGAAATAGAATCTACATATTCTAATCAGGACTGAAAACTTGTAGAGCCATCCAAAGGGATAAAATCTATTGGATGCAAGTAGATCTACAAGAAAAAAAGAATAGTAGACAAGAAGGTAAAAACCTTCAAAGATAAGCTTGTTGCAAAAAGGTTTACTCAAAAGGAAGGGATCGATAATGAGGAGACATTTTCGCCGATAGCCATATTTAAGTTAATTCAGATTCTCTTATCTATTGTGGATTATTTTGATTACGAAATGTGATAAATAATCATCAAGACTGCTTTTCTTAATAGAAGTTTAGACAAGTGTATTTATATGGTACAACTAGATAGTTTTATAGCAAAGGGCTAAGAGCACATATTGTGCAAGCTTAAAAGATTTATTTATAAACTTAAGTAAGTATCTAGTTCTTAGAATACCCGATTTGATTGGACCATTAAGTCTTATGATTTTGATCAATGTCCTGACGAGTCATGTGTGTACAAGAAATGCAATAGAAGCGTGGCGGTGTTTCTAGTATTTTACGTGGATGATATCTTGTTCATTAGAAACGATGTGGGGGTGTTATCTTTGGTGAAAGTATGATTATCTAGTTAGTTCACTATAAAAGATTTGGGAGAGACCAGTCACATCTTTGGGATCAAGCTTATGCTAGATCAGAAACAAAGGATGATGGGCTTATCAAAAACTACTTATATCGATACAGTTCTTATTCGTTTCAGCATGTAGGATTCTGATAAAGGGTTCCTCTCTTTTAGGTATAGAATCACTCTATCCAAGAATTAATGTCTTAAGACAACTGTTGAGATAGAGAAGATAAAAACAGTTCTTTATGCTTCGACAGTAGGAAGCCTCATATATGCAATGTTTTGCACTAGATCGGATATCTGTTTTACTATTGGCATGGTTAGCAGATATCAATCTAATCTACGGCATGAGCATTGGACATCGGTAAAACATATAATCAAGTACTTGAAAAGGACTAGGGACTATATGTTGGTATACTAGATGGATAGTCTAGTACTTTTGGAGTATATAGACTCGAATTTTTAGTTAGATAAGGACTTTCGAAAGTCTACCTAGAGAAATATGTTTACCTTGGGAGGTGGAGCCATAAGTGTTGGGGCAAACTGCCAATATTCTAAGATTATATCTATGATTTTAATCAAAAATAATTCGGACTGGCAATCGCTAAAACAGGCTCCAGATTAAAACATTTTGATATCGAGCAATCGAAAATAAAACCTGGTAATACTTTCAAAGTTAGTTTAGGGTTATTCCTTTCGAATATCGATTAATTTGATTCCTTTTGCAGCTAAAAACATTAGTCAACAAACTTTCGCAGTAATTGACTAGAAGTCAATTCTCTTAATCAAGTCTTCTGCTATATTTCGATTGCTAGAACTCGATCGGAGTGTGGGTTACGTTCTTTGTGTTCTTCAAAACAATTATTGATTCGGCTTAGGTTTTTAAAAAATGTAGAAACTCTAGCCACCTAATCGACTGACTGAATAATGAGAATTATGGCATCAAGATTTATAATTGCATTTAAATAAGCTATAATAGGGACCTGTGGAGTAAATAAGACATGGGCTTCTAATGAAATTATGAAATTATGAAATCTTACCTCAATCTAGAAATAATTTTATGAAATATAAATTATAATTCATTCCACTACAGAATTATAATTGCACTCTCAACCTTATTCTCAAAACTATATTATTCGAACTCTTATTATTAAATGCTTATTTATTCTCCCACATTATGATTAAAGATACTTGACCATTAAACTAAATTATTGACAATTATATTTAATCAGCTTCTTGAAAAAATTCCTTAAGATCTTGCACTTAACTTATTTGACTGTTGGATTATAAAATTCACCTGTAGAATTTGGCTCGGTCAAAACTTATAAGTTTCCTTAAAAAGCTATCATCAATCCCAATATTTCAGAACGTGGATCCTGTTAATAATTAATAACCACCATATAATTAATATCGTTATTCAAATCTCCGAAATTCTAGACTCATAAAAGATCACACCCTTTAATAAATTAAAACAACAAATATTAAGACAGATCTACTAAAACATTGTACTATAGTCGTACCGATAGTGTGTCCAAATCCATGTAAGACTGTGAATCAAAAACTTATATTTTACAAAAATTTATAATCTGGTCTTATATATATAAACCGAATTCTATACACTAGATTAAATACTGTGTAGAATAAAAGATACTTATGCACGATATTAAATAAATAATGAAATATATGCATTGCTAATTAAGATTCTCATAAAATAGACATATTAATTTTATTAAAAAATAAAATTAAATACTAAAACTAAAATCATGATTTTTAGTATATAACCTTGACAATAAGTTGGAGGAGTATCAAAGAGTCATGTATTGCTGATTTCACCATAGAGGCTGAGTACGTGGCAGCTTCTGAAGCAGTCAAGGAGGCAGTTTGGCTAAAAAACTTCCTGTTGGATCTGGATATGGTACCTTCAGTACAATCGGCTATTACACTTTAATGTGATAATAGCAGAGTGGATGCCAACTTGATAGAATCAAGAATCCACAAAAAAGAAAAACACATCGAGCGTAAGTATTACCTGATACAAGAGATCGTATAGAGAGGTGACGTAGTTGTAACCAAGATTGTATTAGTAGACAACCTTGCAGATCTTTTTACAAAGAGCTTACCAAAAATGACTTTTGACAGTCTTGTAGAGAGCGTGGGAGTCAGATGTATGGCGGCATAGTTTTGAGTATAAGTGGAAGATTATTAGGGATGTATACTAAAAACTAGTTTTTGAATTTTGGTATTTAATTTTATTTATTAATAAATTAAAATTTTCATTTTAAGAGGATCTTAATGAGCAAATGTATGCGTTTATATTATTTATTTAATGTTGTGCATGTATGTCTTTTATTTTACATAGTATTTAATCGGTTTATAGATTTTGTGTAACATCCTGAACCCCGGAAACCCATGGACACAACCCAAATTATCCCACATGAAAGCTATTAACAATGACTTTTTTAATAACAACACATTATTTCATTTAAGCAATCATAAATAAAACATTTTATTCTAACGGTATACATATGTGCCACAAAAGCTTCAACTTTCAAGAGTTCATTTACAGCACTGATATTATTACAATTTTTCACTTCACTTTCTGTACAATCATAATGTAAATACAAAGAAATATTAACTCTTCTTCATAGACTTTTTCCCACATGCATCCTCTGCCGTGGTATCGTCCCAGATTCTCGAAACCTGAAATGGCTTTGTATACATATATGAGCCGAAACTCGTAGGATAAAGACTAACTCTATGCTAAGCATGATTTGTGAGGTGTGATGGGTGCAACCAAAATAAAAATACAAGTTCCATAAATTCATTATTTATTTCCACGCAAGCCAAGTTATTCATTCATGAAACCTTTTTCCACATATTCCTTTCTTTCACTTTATTCTCGGTACCCAATTTTACACAGAAACCAAATCACATTGTCATTTCCTGGTTTATCACAAAAATCGTATCACAATAATGAACTGGCGTTGGGCACAGCTTATAGAAACCCCTCCCTATTCCTCCAATAGGCTACGTGAAGCCATTGGGTAATAGATAGCTCTATAACTCACCACGACACAACACTACATTTTGGGGGCTAACCCGTGGGCATGTAGTCCCCATCTTGCGCAAGTTTTCGGTCTTTCACTACGGACTCGCCGGGCCAACTTAATTCACATCAATCCATACGGTTCATTGAAATCAAGTGCTCATTTTTCACATTTAATTTTTGTATGTAAACTTTCGCGGGCTTTCACCACAGGACCGCAACCCCTCATTATGCATGAACCTTCGCGGGCTTTCACCGTAGGACCGCAGCCCCTCATTATGCATATTCCACATTTCAAATTTTCACATGTTGGTTCACATTTCACAATTTGCTCTTTATTGTAAAGCCACATTCCGTTCGAGTATTTCAAAATGTCTTTCATATCTCATGCATCATGCATCATTACTTCAACATGTAAATCCTCATAATTCTCATATTATTAAGCAATGTCATCACGCCTCAACACAAGATTAAATTCATTAATATGCATATTATTTGAAAAGGGATCACCCATCCTAGGTATATACAAATAAATTTAAAATCCATTTAATCTTTCCACCCATGCCTCACCACAACTATCCCACTTCATATGCCAAACTCGCCCGAGTTTAGTTTATTATTATTATTCATATTATTATTCTTTTTCTTTTCTAAAGAAACAACAAGTTTAAAAATCTTTCAAACGGGTCCAACCGAGGGTTTAATCAATGTAAAAAAGTATTTTAGGAGATTAAGGTCAAGGTACCCAAGATCCAAACCTTTAAGCAAAACATCAAAATTTTGAAAAAAAGGCCCAGACCGCTCGATCGGTGAGAAGACAGCTCGAGCGGTCTCTCACCTGCACCAAAGAACCGAGAGTGAGCGGTCTATCGATCGGTCGGGCTCCTGATTCTTTTTCAAGTCAAATTTTGTTTTTATCTTTAATACTTAAAAGAATTTTCACATCTTTTAACATGCTTTGGGCCAAGAATTTTACTTTTAAAAAAAGAGGAATAAACCAAGTTAAAATTTCCCTTGAGGCATAAAGGTTTAAGAGAAGCAATTACCTAATCGAAAACCTTTTTGGTACAATAAATTCTAAACAAATCAAGATTTACTATTTCCTTAAAATCTCAAATTTCTCAAATAACTCGAAAATCTTGCATTTTGAGAGATTACCAACATTAGTTCATTTTGTATACAATTATATTTCTCAACCCAAAATTCCAATATTTCAATCCTTAGTAGCTTTCATCAATGTAACAAAACCCCATCTTTCCGATTTTTATCCATTTCTAAGAATGACACTTTCCGAACATCCAACATAAGATTCACACATCTCAATTTCTCTAAATACCCACACTTAAGTCTTAGTTCCATGCAAATAACATGCTAAGATTTTCTCTAAAGAAAATGTTCAACACAGATCATAATCAAACCACAAGAGAGAGTCTAGATCCTACCTCAAAGAAGATCCTCCATCAAGAATCAAGTCCCGCGTGAGCTCCGAGTCGCCCAATCCCAACACACGCAAATTCAAAGGAGCTTCCAATGTATATCCATGCTCTCCAATGGCCGCTTGCACAAGGAAACGGTAAGATCTTCACCCCCAACGAACATGGAAACTTTCAAGGACCCCCAAAACTAAACCCTAGCTCACTCTTAAGCTTTTAGAGAGAGAGAAGAGAAGAGAATATAGCAAAACCAGCCCAAAAACCGACATTTATAACCTCTGTCTGTCACAAATTGCTCGAGCGGTCTTAGGACCTCTCGATCGGTCTCTGCTGCGACTGCACTTTTTGTTCGACTTTAAACGAGCATATTTCCTTCATCCAAACTCCAAATAGGGTCGTTCTTATGCTCAAACTAAAGCCCCGGAAGTCTACTTTCCAATTGTTCAAATCTCATACCAAAACTCATTTCGTACAAAACGATATGACTAAATTAGTGAAGTTATGTCACTTTCCTTCACACACTGTTCACATATTTTTGTCCAAACATCCATTAGAACCTCATATTTTTCCTCTAACATACCTTTCACGCGTGCCCAAGCTCAAAACATCACCAAGCTCAAGTTTTAATTCTTACTCCCATCAATACTTAATCATTTCTGAAAATAAAATGGGTCGGGGTCTCACAACTCTTCCCCCTTAAAGAAATTTCGTCCCCGAAATTCAGCACTAAATCTCAAGCCTAGCATCACCTCATTAACCATCAACAATCTTTGTTACAACCCCAGCAACACCATACCACATGAAGTCATAAGTTTCACACACAAACCGTACTCAAGCTCTAAGGATCAACTAACGACCATCCACCTTGATACCACATCATTATCCTGCTTATACTAA
This sequence comes from Heliamphora pulchella, assembly GCA_032270985.1. Classification (NCBI taxonomy): domain Eukaryota; kingdom Viridiplantae; phylum Streptophyta; class Magnoliopsida; order Ericales; family Sarraceniaceae; genus Heliamphora; species Heliamphora pulchella. Next base: position 2,497 of record JAULJZ010014310.1, on the reverse strand, counting down.
CTATGCCATCACTGAAGCTGACAAGATGCTCCTCCGTGATCAACTGCACATACATTCATTTTTAGAGAAAAACTCGCTTAATCCACCTGGAGTACACAAGAATGTTCTTCCTCTAAACCTTCGTCCTTTATTCCATCCTCTATCGTCAACCACAATTCCACCTCATTATCCAAGACAGGACTCCACATAATCAACTAGCTACAAAATCAACATAAGTATCCATTAACCCATTTAAACTCAATTATACTTCTCGTGTAACAGCTTGCCACTACACAAGTCAATATCTCACCCTCAAGACACTGATTCTAAATCTACAGACCAACTCCAAGTCAAATATAATCACCGTCATTCGATGTCAACCCCAAACCTTGATATCAACACATGCATCGATCCTCTGAATCCATAATAGAAAAGTTCCCATGCCTAAGGCTTATTCGTCAAGTAACCAATCAAGACTTGTCCTTTACATTTAGCAATTTCTTTTTTTGCAGAACCTGGCACAACCCTCTTTTTCCAAACCAAACCATCATGTTAGTCTCAGTAAGTTATATCAACCAAAGCTTCTAAAATATTGAACCCTTCTTGACTCATGTCTTATCACACTCTCAAGGCTACAATCCGAACGTATGGTTACACCCAAAACACAACACTTACCACAGTCGACGACCATTCCTCGACTTTAAGAACTCATTGTGTTAGAACACTTTGTGTGTATTGAACAGGACCACGTTGGGGTAATTAATTTTATACTGACTATATATAAATTAATTTACACCATATGGTTATTATGAACGCTTATGCTTTTAATACTGAAATAATTATTAGACAAGTATATTTAATATTTGTTATTTTAATTTATTAAAAGGTACAATCTTTTACGGGTCTATAATCCGATGAGTTGGATAACGATGTTAATTATATTGTGAATATTAATTATTAAAAAAATTTACGTCCTGTGATCGAGATTGATGATACCTCCTTAAGAAAAGTTATAAGTTTTGATCGTGCCAAACTCTGTTGGTAGATTTTATAAACTAGCATGTCAAAAAATTAAGTGAAAGGTCTTAAGGATTTTTTTCAAAGAACCCAATTAAATAAAAATGTTAGTATTTTAATTTAATCGACGAGTATCCGTAATCTTAACGTGGAAGAGAGAATAAATAAGCATTTAATAATAGAAACTCGAATAATTCGGTTTTGAGAATAAGGCTGAGAGTGCAATTATAATTCTTTATTGGAATGAATTATAATTTATGTTTTTATGAAATTACTTTTGGGTTGAGGTATGATTTCATAATTTTATTAGGAGCTCACATCTTATGTACTCCATAGGTCCATGCTGTAGCCTATAAAAATATAGTTATAAACCCTAGTTCAATAATTCAGTCAATTGACTTCAAGACTATGGTTTTCACGTATCAAAAAACCTAAGTCTACTCAATAAAGGTTTTAAAGAACACGAAGAACATTGCCCACATTATAGTCGTGATCTTGGCATTCGAGAATACATTAGAAAGCTTGATTGGTGAATTAACTGCTAATAAAAAATTGTGGCGACTTGTTGACTAAAGATTGTTCCAATAAACGAAATTAGATCAACCAAATTTAGAAGGTATAATCCTATTCTAATTTTGGGAGTTATACTGGATTTATATTTTTGATTGTTCGATATCAAAAATTTTTAATCTAGTGCCTGTTTCAGCACTTGCTCATCTGCATTTCTTTACTCGATTCATATGCACTATCATTGCATCCCTGGATTTTGGTCATGTCCTTTTTTTAGAATCCTACATGCTAAAACGAGTAAGAACTGTATCGATATAAGTAGCTTGTGACAAGCACACAGGAGTCATCAAGGTTTAAATGGTTTTATGATTAACTAGATTTTCGAGCAAAACTCCGAAGGGAAGCAATAGAGGAATTGTGAGAATAACAGAAGCATATGACTTGGAGTGCATGGCCTGAGAAGGCACATTTTGAAAAGTGGTAACGAATGCTTTGAATGCAATAGTGTTCACTAATTGTGACAGAAGGTATATCTTCCCGTATAACCGACCTTTGTACATTATAGGCACCATAAACGGGGTATCGTTTAAGCAGATATTCTTGGACGAAGGAGCTTCTATCAATATCATGCCCAGGAAAATGTTTGAGAGAATGGGGCTTTCGGAAGATAGAATAGTGAATTAGCCCTTAACAGTTACTAGATTCGGAGGAGAACGAAAGAAGACCTGGGGTATATTGCAGTAAATCTAGAACTACAGGGTATCTACATGCATGTAAAGTTCTATATAATAGATGCAGACACAAGTTACCATGTAGTCCTAGGGAGGTCTTGGATGCACAGATACGGGACAGTGCCCTCCGTTGGAGGCAAAATGTCAAGATCATTATTGTCACGCCCCGATCCCCCGGGGACCCATGAACCAAGCCCAAACCATTCCTCCTAAGGGTTATCATCTACGATTTTCATTCACCATAGAATTTAAGTTCCAAA
>JAULJZ010014309.1:0-39106 GCA_032270985.1 Heliamphora pulchella | reverse complement strand
ATATATATATATATATATATATATATATATAGATGTGGAAAGAGAAGAATAAGAGAAAGAGAAAGAAAAGTTGATACTCACATGCTATGACTTGAACTCACGAATCAACCTGGTTAAAAATAATGTGTTTTATCTGTCAACCAACCTTTTAATTAAAGTCTTCGAAATGTATTAATTATCTGAAAAATAATTTCTATACTTCTCTTTTGTATAAATTAATTTATTTTCATTTTATTATGTAAATTTATAGAAATAATTTCTAATGCAATACCCTTTTTACGCAAAGTGAAGATAATTTTATAAATTCAAGTATTAATAAACAAAAAAGAGTGTTTTTCAGTGGCGATTCCAGGAATTTTTGTTAATGGAGTCATTCAGAATTGATCATTTGTTGATCCCACAATATAAACTAAATTAAACGTCTCAACTAGTAAGTAAAATATACTTTTCATATATTTTTTGTGTTATTTTCACAAAAAAATATATAAATACATAAAGAAGTGTAGTGTTGTTGATTTTTTAATTAAAAACTTGTCCATATTCTCTAAAGTCAACAAAAAAATAATAATAAAATAAATCCAGCACACATTGAAATCTAGAAGTAATATAAAAAGTCCTAAATTTCTACAATAATTTGGAAATTGGCCAATTGGGAGTGGTTGGGTGTGGGAAGAACAGGAAATATTAAATGCAACTCATATTTTTGTTAATAACACTTATAAATGCATAAAATCTTTGTAGATTATGTATTTAAAATTTGTATTTTGAATGTAAATAATTAAAAAGTGTATATATTTATAAATGCATGCAAATTATGTGACTGTGAAGAGCTATTGATATTATTTTATGGGATTAAATATAATTTTTTATAGTGTCAAATATTATATATATATATAATATTTTTTTAAAAATTAATGAGGTCATTTGACCCTACTACCCTGAAGGTAGCGTTGCCCTCGTGTTTTTTATACACTTATCCCTCGTGTTTTTTATACACAATAAGTGTGGGAAATATTTTTCTTTAATATTTGCCATTATAATTAAGATTAATAAAAGAATGTGTAAAACTATAAAATCTACTTACTACGTGATCTTCTTGAAATAGAAAATTAATAAAAGTCCATTTATACCATATTTGTGTTCTAGTTTATATAAACGGATCAGGTACTCTCTATTCTTCGGATAAATGGAGGAATCTTAATTTCTATTTTATGATGTATATTGTAGTTTATATTGATAATTTAAACCGTCATTGTTATAGAATTTACCGAAATAATCTTTTAAGTACAAAAAATTATGTTAATGGAACATTGATAATTAGATAGTTCGAATATATTTATTCCAAACAAATAAATAAAAAATATAATTTTGAAAACAATCCGTATAATTTGTTTTAGGATTAATATCATCCAGCCATTTAGTTCTCGATCTCTAATGCGTTTAATTTTTTGCATGATTGATATTTAAAAAAAAATTTATAATATGAATAATTTAGTCCATAAAAATGAATCTCCTATAAATACTATTAAATAAAAATAAAGAGTCTTCCATTTATTCAAAAATGGAGGGATTCGAATCCTATATAAATACCATGGATTCATCGTTGTAAATTAAGAAATTCAGGGGTAAAATTGGAAGACCACCCTCAAATCGTTGACAGTAAAAAGTAAACGCTGAATGGTAACCATCCATTTATCATAACGATCCAAAAATATGAGAACAAAAAGTGGAAACTTAACTGGTTAAACTTATTTGCCAAAAAAGCCACCCGCATGAATTTCCCAAAATAGCCCTATTCCGGTATCGTCCTCAACTTTGCCTCAAAGCTTCGTCGTCCTCCTCCTCCTCTTCCTCCACCACCACCACCAGCAGCGCACCTGCCACCTCTCCCTCTTCGCAATCCACCGGACTCCCCGCCATCTTCGCAGTCAGCCACCCTTCCGGATGGCTTCACACCCATCTCGGTACCCAACATTCCCACGGACGACAACCGCTTGCGGTGGCACCCGCATTTCCGGCGGCCACCCTTCATCAAAGCGGAGCTAGCTTTGACAGCCAATGCGGCCATTTCCTCGAGCTGAAGCGGGCGTTTCAACACGGTCAATGGAAGGGCAAAGTACAGATGACCTGGTTGGAGCTCCTCGTCGTCGCATATCGCCGACGCCACCTCGTCGAACTCCATCTCGTCGGAATCGCAAATGAAACATGTGGGGTCCTTCTGAAGCACATACGACGCCTTGACTGGGTAAGAAAATTCCAGTAACCTTCCGTCTTGCAATATCAGCTTTGCCGTCGCCATGAACGTTGATTCACTCGAACTGCACATTCCCATCGCCCGATCGCCGTACTGTGCAAGCCCGGATCAGAGAGAGAGAGAGAGAGAGAGAGGTGGTTGAATGAATTGATGTGCATAGTTGAGGTATATATAGAGAGAGGGGATGGTATCGTGAATTGTACCAGCTTGCCACGTCGGATTTCGGAAACTATTTTGTTTTTAAAAAAAATCTATTAACATTATTTATTTATTTTTTTAAGAAAGAAATCTATACATATTTTAAATATTATAATTTGTTTGAATTAAAATTATTATAATACCATCAATTAATTAATCCTTTCTAAAAAAAAACTAAAAAAATCATATTATTAAACTAAGCAGTACAACTTAAAAATAAAAACTAAGAATATATTAAATATTTTAATTAAAAACAAAAAAAATATTATGAATCATATTTCAAATAATTTAATTTTTTTTAAAAAAATTAAATTTTTTAAATTCTAATATTTTAGACATATCAAATATGACATGAGAAATAATGGAAACCTGTGAATTGTGGAAGCTTAGACTTGAGTAATATTTTTGTTAAATAAAGAATTAGATGTGAATCACTCCTTGTTTCATTAATTTAATAAAAATAGATTAATATTATTTTACTTAAAATATTTTTTTTATATTATTTAATAGTAATATAAAATGTTATGTATAAAAGTAGAAAAGATAAAATTAATAATAAAAAAATTTGTAAAATAGTAGCAATCGCGCTAATGAGGATAAATGGAGAAAAATATATTGCGATTTTTTAAATATATACAATATAAATTAGTTGATACAATAATAAGAAAAAATAGCATGATCACGAATAACTAAAACATTATGCGAAATAATAAACTTAAATTGATGTGAAATTTGTTTATCATATAAAATTCAACAAGTTTATTATTTATATTAAAAATAAAGTTGATTCGATATCCTTAAATATGTAATCAGAAAATATTTATTTAATTATTTATATAAAAATAAATTTACTAATTATTTATTTGTATTAAATATAATCAAATTATATATTCAAAAACTATTTATATTTATTGAAAATACATGAGCGTACTATCGTATCCCATCTCTCACCTTATATCAATTTAAATGCTATGGAATGAGGTTAGCGGGTCAAATGAAAATGACGGATTGTAAAAACTTTATAATCAGAAAATATTTATTTAATTATTTTTAAAAAAAATAAATTTACTGATTATTTATTTGTATGTAAATATAATCAAATTATATATTTAAAAACTATGTATATTTATTAAAAATACAAGTGCGTACAATTATATCCCATCTCACCTTGTTTTAGTTTAATTACTGTGGGATGAGGTGAGCGGATCAAGTAAAAATAACGGATTGTAAAGACTTTGTAATAAGAAAATATTTATTTAATTATTTAAAAAAATAAATTTATTGATTATTTATTTGTATGTAAATATAATCAAATTATATATTTAAAAACTATATATATTTATTAAAAATACAAGAGTGTACAATTATATTTCATCTCGCACCTTATTTCAGTTTACTTAATATGGGATGAGGTCAGCAAATAAAGTAAAAATGACGGGTTATAAAAACTTTGTAATGAAAATATTTATTTAATTATTTTTTTTGAAAAATAAAATTACTAATTATTTATTTATATATAAATATAATCAAATTATATATTCAAAAATAATGTATATTTATTAAAAATACAAGAGAATACAATCATTTTTCATCTCCCACCTTGTTTAAATTTAATTACTATAAGAATGAGGTCAGCGGAACAAGTGAAAATGATGGGTTGTAAAAACTTTGTAATCAGAAAATATTTATTTAATTATTTTTTAAAAAAAATTAAATTTACTGTTTATTTATTTATATGTAAATATAATCAAATTATATATTTAAAAATTATATGTATTTATTAAAAATATAAGAGAGAACAATTATATCTTATCTCGCGCCTTGTTTTGGTTTAATTACTGTGGTCTGAGGTCAGCGTGGTCTGAGGTCAGCGGATCAGTTGAAAATGACGGGCTGTGAAAACTTGGAAAAGTTAACGTGTTTTCTTCCGCGTTGACTAGATTCTATTGGTCTAATTCAAGAACCATCTGATGATGGTAGTTGGTGTAAGCGTAAAGATTTAAGTCTTCACGAAGCGGCCTATTAGGGGCAGGTTTGAAATATTCACCTCTACTACAGTGAATAAGTTTATTTTATTTTTACATGAATAACAAAATTAGTAAGTTCAATACAAAGAATAAATTTGGTTATAAAAATATAAGTCTCGTTTGGAATTATTATTTATTTGTTTATTTAATTTTATTTTATTTTATTTTTATAAAAAATTTTATTATTTAGTTAAATTATTATATTTTTTGATTTTTTTTATTGAGATAAGTGAAAAAAATAAAAAAATTTAATCAAAATATTAAAAAAAAAGTCTAGAAAAATAAAAATAAGTCAATAAATTAAATTTTATATTACTTATTTTCGTCTTTAGTGAATTTTTTTTCATGTTTTGGTCAAAAAGATTTAATTTATAAGTTCATCTCATCAAAACGAATCGAAAAAATAAAAGAATTTAGTCAAAAAATAAAAATTATTCAAAAAAGACAAAAATAAGTAAAATTATCGATATTTTACCCAAACAGAACCATAATCGAGATTGAATTTCTTTAACGGGACAACAGTGTGCTATTTTTTGAGGCATAACACGCATTTTCTTAATTGGTTTTAACGGCTAACAACTTTTAATTTTTGTTTCTAGCGATATGCTAAATGCATAGATTTAAATATTCGAACATACCCTACTTCTATAAGGTGGATTCCACAATTGTGTCGATCTCAATTCATATAAGAAACGTATATGCGAATTTGCGTTCGGTGTATGTGCATGTAGTAAAACTTTTGTTGTTAGTTGAACATGAAATATTTTTGTTTTTGACAAATCTTTTAAAAAGAGTGTTTGCTGTAACTGGAATTATGAATTTATAAATTATAGTTAAAAAATATAATTATAATTTTAAATAAAAATTGTAAGTATTAATTATAGTTGTGAGTGTTAATATTATTTCTTTAATGTGGCAAATGCATAATTATACTATATTAATCCCACTAAGAAGATTTTATGTTCATGAACTTAATGAATAAGTATTGATTAATTCACCTATATATACCAAACTTATATTGGACATAATTGATTCATTGTGTATACATATTGTATCTATATGATAATTTTGGGATATTTATCACGTATTTCATTATGAATTTTATAAATATATTTTCTTACTTTATGAATTCTTTTTTAATGGTCTTCATCATAGTTAAATGTCTTTTATAGGAAGACAATTAGTATAAATATTGCAAGATTCCAAATCATACTCTCTATCCCAAAGTCAAAGTTTAAGTCTGAAACTTGAACTTGACACCACATGATGTTTATGGCTCCCATCACATAGAAAGAGAAATGATTTGAAGATTTTCTATACTCAAACAACTCGAAGATGAAGATCTTTCATTTTCTAAGTTCTCATTTTTAACAGGAGCTTATAACATCATGGATCAAAGTGTGTTTTTTAAAGTTTTGTATTATAAAAAATTATTATATTATTTTCATGTATCAAATTAAAAAACAGTTATTGTCGTATCTTCGGCATAAATTTTACAATAATAAAGTTATAGATTCAAATAGTAAAATTTGTTTATTTGTTAATTTAGAATAAAAAAATATGAATAAAATACTATATATGCACTTGTTTGAATATTCTTACTTTTTCTTGAACTATAAACTAAAATTTAAAAGCTCAAATAAACACTCGCAAAACCTGAAAGCGTAATGTTTTCATGATTGGGAAAAAGAAATGTTAAATAGTGTTTTGGTTAATAAGTAAAAGATTTATTAGTATTTATGTAAAATATATTAATATTTATAAAAGTGTATTTAGTATTTATAAATATTAAAATGCAATACAATGGCCCTGTTTGATAACGTTTATATTTACTATTTTTTGTTTTTGTTTATAAATTTTCTATAAATTGTGAATAAATTCATGTTTGATAATTTTTTTTATTTTCAAAAAAATATAAATAGTTTTTAAAATTTACTAAATTCTTATAAACAGAAAAAAATTATTTTTATTTATTTTGTAAATAAATTTTCATTCTATTTTTCTTTCCTTCAATCACTACTTCCGACCACCGCCTCCAACCACCCTCTTCGCCCACCCCCTCCGGCCATTGCCTCCGGCCACCTTCTCTAACCACTCCCTCCGGCCATTACTTCCAACCATCACCTCCGGTCACCATATATTGTTACCGCCTTTGATTACCACATATGGCCACTGTGAGACCTATCTTATTTTAATAATAAAAAATAATTAATTAAATAATAAATAATAAAATAAAATAAGTCTTGCTAGTATGAATATATTGTGTTAAATATTTATTTTGGGGGTCAAAATATAATTATTCTTAAAAATTTAAATATAATTACATAAAATTAAAGGACCTAATGCTAAATACAGAAGTTGGTGCTAGGTGTTGTGTGCGTAGGTGTGGCGTGTGTGTCGCAATTGTGAATACACGTGGAAGAAAGAAAAAATAATAATAATAATAATTAAAATGGATATGATTATTCACCGAAAAATATGGATAAGATAATCATATTTTGTAAAATTTTACCTCAATTAAATGAGTGTAAGTTGTATGCGCTTTATTTGTATCTAAGCATTAGATATAATTTTTACATTATGAATAATGCAAGATAATTTTATTAATTTCATATTGTTCATATTTTAAAAATGAAAAAGAGTACTTCAGCAGCTAGCTCGATCATAGAGTTGAAAAGTATCGTTTTGTGCGATTTCTTTTGATTTGTTTTTTAAGGTGAGTGTACTATATTTTATAAAAATAAAAATAAAAATAGTATTTTTTTACTACACTAACCAAGTTAAAGTATATACTTTGTTGAAATATTATTTCAAAATGAATCAAGATAATTTGAAGATGACTGAGAAAAATGATTTTAGTGGTTCAAAGATATGCCATTGTATTTTGGATGCGTAAGAGTGTACCTAGTGCATGGATACTAATTGTGCATTATTGTCTCCGACCTTGATGTACATAAAGAGTGTATATAAATTGTCTATATGAATGTACATAGATAGAATATATAAATTGTCTGTTGTTATACACAACATGGTAGAAAAATATTGTGATTTTATCATAGGGCCAAAACGATACTACTAACAACTCTTGATTGTGAGGTTGAACAACCCTTTAGCATACTTGATGAATTCTATTTTACTTATTACGAAAAGTCATATGAAGAAATATTATTATTGCAAATTGAAGAAAAATACTAGTAACAGGATTGATAGTATGATTTTCTCTATTATGATATTATGTTGAAAAATTCATGTTCCATAAAACTTGATCTTGATTTATAATTATTTTCTAATTGTTTTACTTATTTATGCTTTTATGGATAACACTCATGAAAGTTTTCAAGCGATGGAGTAGAGATTTGATCCACTATAGGATGTCTCAGATGACTATATAGACAGTTGGAGTCAATACTTTTGTACATATGTTTTTGTCATCTTGTAAATTTTGTGTATATATATGTGTGTGTGTGTGTGTGTGTGCGCGCGCGCGCGCGCGTGTACAGGTTACTTTAGAACATGACTTGACTCGAAGGGTTTTCTAACACAATAAAATAATATTTTGTGATTTTACAATACAATTTCTAAAAATTTTTATATTTTATAATTGTTCTCTCTTGTGACACTTATTTGGTTTGGGATGTTAGCCTCGCCTCTAGCTACTACATCCGACTACTATCACTACCTCTTACTATTATTAATAGCTACCACATTTGGTCACTATTTTTGATCATCACTTTTTAAATATTTATATGCCAAACATATTTTTGTTTTCGCTTTATTATAAAAATAAATAAAAACATATTTTTTTTCTTGTAAACGAAAAATAAAAAACTGTAAATGTTACTAATATTGGGTTTTGTTTGTCGATTTTTTAACATTCTCATTATTTGGTAGGAAGTCCGAACAGTGTGGAACGTTGAAAGTGGTAAAAAATAGTCACTAGGATTTCTGTAGATTGTAGAAAAATCGAGAGCTATTTTTGACCGATTGAGTGATCTATAGACCGCTCGAGTAGTCTATGTGGGACAACAATTTTTTTATGCGCAGTTAAGGTTGCGGATGTCATTGTTTTGACCTAGTATACATACCAGGTTATGATAGAAACCCTAGGAATAAGAGTAAGAAACTTAATATACTATAGAGACTCAGTTTAGAGGCTAGAGATAATGTAGAGAGACAGAGAGAGACTCAGTTTGAGACCACACGTATTGTGAAAGAGAGTGAGATCTGTAATTCTTATTTGCGTATAGTGGATTGATTTATTCTCGCTCGTGAATGTAAACAGTCAGCCAAACCACGTATATTCTCGATTCTGGTAATTGTTGCTATTCTCTATTTTTGGTTTGTGTGGATTAAAGCTTACATGAGAATTCGCTGCCCAAACCAGTTGGTTGTTTTGGGGATTCATGTATTCAAAAATCTGAACAAGTGGTATTAGAGCCTTTGGTTAAAGGTTAATCACTCGATTGCAATAGAAATGTCGAACATCAGGTATGAAGTCGAGAAGTTCACTAACAAGAATAATTAACTTCTCTTAATGGCAGATGCGTATGAAGGATCTGTTGATCCAGCAAAGGGTCTCCAAGGCATTACTTGACAAGGTAAAGAAGACAAAGACCATAACCGATGACGATTGGCAGGAACTAGATGCTAGATCCACAAGTTTGGTTCAATTGAATTTGGAAGATGAGATTATTCACAATGTAGTTGATATGGAGACGGCATTTGAGACTTGGCAGAAGTTGAAAGGTCTCTACATGAAGAAAAATCTTGCTAACAAGCTGTACGTGAAGAAGCAACTGTATAAACTGTAGATGAGAGAACGTAAATATCTATTCGAACATCTCAATATGTATAATATGCTTATCACACATTAATTTGGGTTTGCAGTAAAGGCTGATGATGATGATAATGCAATATCCTTATTGGCTTCACTTCTAACATTTTATAATCGTTTGATGACAATGATGATGTACGGGAAAGACACTCTAGAACTAGAAGATGTGACTAGTACTCTTTTGTTATATGAGAAAATGAAGAGAGATGATGAATCAAATGCAGATGGACTGTTTGTGACCAAGTCTGAATCAAGCATGGAAAAGATTAAGTCCAATGAGTAGGATTTCAACAGTGGAAGATCTCAGTCCAAATCACGTGCAAAGAAGGATGTGGAGTGTTTCTATTACTACAAAAATTACAAAAACTCATACCAAGAACTAAAGAAACATTTTGAGGAGAAGAAGAATGTAAAAGCGCCTTCAGAGACTGTCAATTTTGCAAAGGAGTCCTTGGACAGTGAGGTAGATGCAGATTCACTTTCAGTATCTCCAAATTTTAATTTTTTGTCAAAGTCATAGATACTAAATTCATGACACTTATACCATGTGTGTCCAACAAGAAACTGGTTTGACACATATAAACTTTGCAACGAGGGTACAATTCTAATAGAGAATGACATTGTGTGCTAAGCCATTAGATCGGGTACAATAAAGATCATAATGGTTGATAGAGTTGTGAGGGTTTTGGGTAATGTCAGATATGTTCTAGGGTTAAAGAAAAATTTAATTTCTTTAGGAACACTGGATTCTTTGGGTTGTGGGTACACATTAAATGGTGGAGCGGTGGAGATTAGCAAATGTGCTACTATTATTGTGAAAGGGCAAAAAGTGAAAAATCTCTACCGATTGATAGGAGACACGGTGGTAGGTGAAATTACCACTACAACACAGGCAGAGTCTAACAAGAATGACACAAAAATTGGACATTTGCGGCTTAGTTAGATTGACAAGTAGAAGATGCCAGTACTTCAGAAGAAGAAAGCAATAGATGAGGTGGAGTTTGGTTAGAATAGTTCATTGAGAAAACCAGGTGATTATGGTTCAAATCAACAGCAACAGGGACAGTGTAATGGAGATCCTTCGTCTTACAAAAAAGCTACAGGTAAACCAAGTAGAGATCAGTGGCAAGTAGCTGTGTCAAAGAAGGCGAAGTCACCACAGAAGGCTGAGACTTGGGCGTTGAAAAAATTACTTAAGAACGAGAAGTCTATTGATAGCAAGAGGGTCAAGTTTAAGCGTGGCTTGGATTTGGTCCAAGTTCATTCAATTTGATGATTAGAGATGGTGGAGCATCCATACCCATGAAACGGGTGTAGGACTAGGCGGCTAACGGCTCTTTAAGATAGTTTAGAAATTTGAGCCAAGGTGGAGATTGCTGTGTTTTGTGTCTCAAATTTTTGATATTCTCGTTCGGTAGAAAGTCCAGACAATGTAGAATGCTGAAAGTGGTGAAAAATATTCACTAGAACCTCTGCAGAATGCAGAGAAACTAAGAGGTGTTTTTGATCGATCAAGCAGTTTGAGCGGGGCAACATTTTTTTTGTGTGCAAATAGGATTGTGGCTGTCATTGTTTTGACCTAATATATATACTAGGTTATAATAGAAACCCTAGGAATAAGAGAAGGATGCTCAATACACTAGAGATGTTCAGTTTGGAGGCTAGAGATAGTGTAGAGAGATAGAAAGAGGCTCAATTTGAGGTGACAGATAGTGTGTGTGTGAGAGAGAGAGAGAGAGTGTGTGTGTGTGAGATCTGTAATCCTTATTTTCGTATAATAGATTAAATTTTTCTCGCCCGTGGATGAAGGCAGTAAGCTGAAACTACGTATATTCTCGATTCTTGTGATTGTTGTTGCTGTTCTTTATTTTTGTTTTGTGTGGATTGCCTACGTGAGAATTCGTTATCCAAATCAATTAATTGTTTTAGAGATTTACGTGTTCTAAAATTTCAGCAACCAAACAGGGCCTATACGTTTTATATTTATATTTATATTTGTCTATTAACTCGTTCATAATACATACAAGTTACTAGTTAGGAAGTGCCACCCTAATTAACAATGTGTTTCGGAACTCCAAAAAGACATTTTTTATTTATTTCTTATTTTCTTTTTTGGTTTTTTTTTTATTTCACTATTATTTTTAAAATTCTTTAGTTAATTTTGATTAAAAAAAAGGAAAATTTGAACAGTAAAAACTTCCATTTTTTCGAAAATCCTATCAAATCAGAATGCTTTGATAATGGTGGTATTTGGGATACTTTTCTTATCTATTTTATGTTTTTATCTTTAATGAACTTTTGTCAAATTTGTTTAAAATTTTATTTACTTTTTAAATTTTTAGTGACAAGAAAAATTAAAAAATAAAATTACACTAAAATATGAAAAAAAAATCTAGTTTGAATAATTTTCTTAAAAATACCACTAACAAAGATTGTGCAACGCATGGGTCATAGGCTAAAAAGAGTAAATTTAACATAGCCACCCAATAGTCGAACACGGGTGTGACACCAGAATTTTGGAGTTTTTGAAAGTGGTAAAAAATATGAAAATTCAAAGGATGTTTTGAAAAATATTTTAACACCTTGAAAGCTAAATTTTGGAAAATTTTTTTTTTTTGAAAATAGAGTTGCCACTTGATTTTTGAGAAAAACCAAGAAAAATAAAAATGGCTACTGATCTTTAAAACGTTAAACCGAAGAAAGAGAATTTGGGGGCTAAAATACGAATCGGAAAATGTGTTAGGCACCTCGTTCGTCCAACCATAAAGTTGGCATCTACTAATCATCATTGGTTCTTTAATAAAACTTCTCAAATGCATGCAAATAAAGAAAATAGAGACAGAGAGAGACATTCAAAATCAAATATAGAAAATACATAACATATGTATATAGAACGCCAAATCAAAATAAATAAAGAAATAAAATTCTAAATCCTACAGCATGCAATTTCTAATTAAATGATACATGCACTCTCACATGTAATTTCACTAAAATAAACTAAGCTATCATTATTTAAATAAAAGAACAAAAATATGATAAAAATTGCTAAAATCACCTAAATATGAGTTCCTAACAAAATAAACTAAACTATTCTAAACATGATTAAAAAAACATGTATATTGTCAAAATAAACTAGGTTAGCGTTAACATGATGAATATTTTAAAAAAATAAGAAATATAAAATAAAAGATGCATAAAAGTCCTATAAAAAAATTTACAAAAGAAACTTATATTAAAATGAAAAGAGGTTAGAAAAATGCTATACTAACAAAAGAAAATCTAACTATTTACATTTTAAAAGAGACGAGAGAAAATAAAAGGAAAAAAAAATAAAAGAGAAGAAAATTACACTTAAAAATGAAATCTAGCTTAAAATACTTTTTATGATTTTTGGGTTTAATAATATGAAAAAAAAAATAGTGCTAACATTAAAGAGAAAAAGAAAATGACAAAAGAAAAGGAAAGTAAGGCTAACGATAATAAGACAAGAAAAAAAAAAGAAAATGTAACATTGTAAGGAAAATAAGGCTAGTAATAAAGAAAATGAAAATAAAATAAAGTGTTAGAAAAGAAGAATACACTAATATTCAAAAGAAAAGGAAAAGAAAAAGAAAATAAATGCTAATAAAAAAAAATTAAACTAATGTTAAAAATAAAAGAAATTAACTACAACTATATAATTCAAATGTGAATGTAGTATTGAAAACTACATTCACATAAATGTAAGTGCATTATTATAACAATTAACAATATTAATGAGTTGTAATCGTCAAAATATATTAGCACTTAATTGATTAGTGAAAAATAACAATATGCTTAGTGTAAAATGTGAGAAAATTAATAACTAAAAAATTAAAGAAAGTAACTAAATTACATGAAGCAAATAAGATTAACTATGCAAATGAAAGGAATATGTGAATTGAAATTGAATTTAACGCAATCACTCCAAAAGAGAGGGAATGGAGTTAGAAGGACCGGAGATCCAAATGAGATACCTGGAATGCTAAACAATCCTCGAGTCGGGGAATGTGCTTCAATGGTCCAATCCTTGGGTGATGATCTAAGCAAAGACTTTAGAACTTTGGTATCGGGGGTTTGATTCTCGGTACTTCGGCAGGGTTTCGGCGTCGGGGCTCGGATTGCTCGGTGACTCGACAGTGCTTCTCTCACTAAACTTCTCTCTAAAAAATCTGTCCTGAAAATGTACGCTGTGGTACGGTATTTATTGAATTCTTCAATCAATGAGATGCTAACACGTTTTGGGACACGTTAGGGTTTTTGGAGTTGGCAATCGCCGGGTATGAACATGGCGGTCGTCATATTTGAAGAGGTTCCAAAAGTTTCTATTGGCTGTCGCCACAATGAAAGTTGGCCACAATGAAAGTTGGCGGTCGCAACAAAAAGGTGGAATCTTCCAAAAAGTTCCATAGCGGTCTCTAAAATAGAGTCTGCGGTCGCCACAAAAGATGGAATCTTCCAAAAAGTTCTATGGCGGTCGGCACAATGGAGTTGGCGGTTCAAACTGGTTTGAAGGTTTTGATCATTGGGTTCAAATATCGAGCTTGGATCATTTTTCGAGGATCATACTGAGACACCATTCTATATGTTTTCATTATCGGATTCACCTAAGATTAGGCGGGTCAAATTGGAGTATCTACGGTTGCCCCTCTTTGATATAACTTGCATAGTAACGCGTGATGCAAGTTATGTCAAAGATCAAGAGACAATAGCCATTTGACCGAACCGTCAATCTTAGGCTACAAACACAAGCATGCATATGATGTTGGTTATACTCGTATTTCCATCGATCTGTCTACGTACCCCTTTGCTAGGAGTCCGACCAAAACGTAATTCATAGGGCAAAATGCAAGGATGTAAGATAAGAAACATGATGCGGATGCTAACATGAACATAATGCAGACACTGGTATGATCAAATAATTCCTAAAGATCGAACCAAATAAGTCAAAGATCGAGTCAAGATTTAAGAACTCATCTGGGGATAAGATAATCAAAAGGATCGAGTTAAGATCCTAGAAATTACTTTAACCGGGAAAGCAATCACAAACTGATCGGTTGAGTCAAGACCTAACAAAGCGAAATAATCAAAAGCCAAGTCGCGGCTTAAAATTATTTTCACCGAGAATGATAACTATGAATTAATAAGTCGAGTCAAGACTTAAAAATTCAAGACGAAGCACGGGATAAAAATAATTAAAAATTAAGTCACGGCTTAAAATTAAAATTATCGAAAAGGATAACCACGAATTAATAGGTCGAGTCATAACCTAAAAATTCAGGACGAAGCTCTGGATAAAAATAATTAAAAGTCAAGTCATGGTTAAAAATTAAATTTATTCGAAAAAAAAATTACAAATTAATAGGTCGAGTCGAGACCAGACCTAAAAATTCAGAACGAAGCACGGGAAAAAAATAATTAAAAGTCAAGTCACGGCTTAAAATTAAATTTATCTAGAGAGAAAAATCACAAATTAATAGGTTGAGTCAAAACCTAAAAATTTGGGATAAAAATAATTAAAAGTCAAGTCACGACTTAAAATTAAATATATCGGGAGAGCAAAACCATACAAAGGCAAGGTAGAAAAACACATGAAACAAAAAAAGTTTTAAAAAAAAAAACACATTTGAAAAACACATTCAAAAGATTTAAAAATTATTTTGGAAAAACACACCACTTAAACACACATAATCACAACAAACCTCGAAAACAAACATTGATAAAAGATGCGCACACAAAATTTATTTATAAAAACACTCAATACTACAACAAACACATAAAGACACACAAAAATAAACATAAAACACCCAAATAGCCCTTCAACAAAACGACAGACTGACATGACTGTTGACAACCTGGCGACCGTGTAGACAGAACCCCTCTAACATGGCAGTCGCCGGATAAAAACCCTTCAAAGATGGCGGGCGCCATATGTCTTTTCATTAACCTGGCGGTAGCTATAACCGAAGGTAGCGACCGCCACCTCTAGGCGCGTACAAGGCCCCCAAGTCGCGCAAGGCAGAGCTCATTTCCTCATTTCTACTTTCTCTCTTTAGCTCCCTACACTTCCAAACTCTCCCAAGCTCTCTCTTGCTCTCCTCTCGTTCTTTAGCTTTCGTGCCCTTTGCTTCATACTTTTCCTTGCCACGGGATGTTTACATTATTGTTCGTGATTCCCTTCCTCTTCATGGCGGGCTAGGGCCATGGGGATGACGATTTGGGGGCTCGGTGAGGCCCTTCCGCTGTTGGGAGTTCTTCTATGGGGGCCATGGATGCTCTCGTTCTCGAGGCAGAGCATGCTTCTTGTCGTGTTGCCGAGGACGAGGTGCGGGCAGCTGTCGAGGCATAGGTAGCTACAGATGCTGCTACAGAGGCTGAGATGGCCGACTTCCTCGACCCACATGTCAGAGAGGGTCATCCTGCACCCTTTGATCCACACACGTATGCTCTAGTTCCTCATCGCTTGGTTCCGAGCAGAGTGAGGCAGTACGATCCACCCGTTAACGCTGTTGCTGCTGACGTTCTTCTTCGAGAGCCCGACTAGCACATCTTTCGCCAGCGTTCATATGTAGGTTCCCTATCCTTATTTGTTCAATTATAAAGCATATTTTTATGATATATCAAATGTATACGCATGCCTAAGATCCCCCATATGATATGATATGATGTGATGATGATATGATGATGATGATGATGATGATTTACTTTGACTGTTGTATAATGTTTGAGATCTGAATTTAGCTTAGGTACCTGTGCAATAGAGATTAAAATAGTAAGGACACTAGGATTTGAACCAAAAAAAGAGACGGTTATTTTAGTAAAAATCACAAAATAAAGGACTTGAATTTTTTTATTATTATTTTTTTTAATTTTTTATTTTTGGGACTAGACATAAAAAAACTAAGGGGGGAGTTTTTTGTTTTTATTTTTGGGGTATGAAAACTAATGGGGAGAAAAAATTTTAAAAATTCTAAAAGTTAGGAGTATTTTTTATTGAAAATCCTAAAATTTATGGCAAATTTTTAAAAATTAAAAACTCTAGAAAATTAAGGGGTATTTTTCGAAAAATTTAGAAAATTAATAAAATTCTTTTTTTAGAAAAACCTAGAAATTAAGGAAAATTTTTAGAAAATCTTAGAAAATTAGGAGAAATTTTTCAGAAAATCCTAGAAAATATAGGAAAATTTTTCAGAAAATCTTAGAAAATAAAGAATTTTTTTTAGAAAATCCTAGAAAATTAAGAAAATTTTTAGAAAATCCTAAAAAATTAAGGCAAGCTTTTCGAAGATCTTCGAGGCAAATTTGCAAAAACTTCTGAAAATTAGGAAAAATGGGCAAAACACAAATATCAGAGGGGAGATATTTTTTATTTTTTTTTATTTTTTTTAGGAAGAATGATTAATACAAAATGATAGAAATTTTCCTGACGCACCAGGGCTTCGGGTTCTTAGTCTTCTACTAAGACATGTAAGATTTGTCTGACGCACCAGGGCTTAGGATTTCTAGTCTTCTACTAGGACGTGCAGGGTTTTCCTAGCGCACCAAAGCTTAGGGTGCCTAATCTTTAGGGCTTGAAAGATTTACCTAGCACACCAAGGCTTAGGGTGCATAGCCTTTTAGGACTTGAGAGATTTTCCTGGCTCACTAAGACTTAGGGTGCCTAGTTTTCTAGGGTTTGAGAGATTTTCCTGGCTCATTAAGACTCAGGGTGCCTAGTTTTCTAGGGTTTGAGAAATTTGCCTGGCTCACCAGGGCTTAGGGTGCCTAATTTTTAGGGCTTGAGGTTCCTAGTCTTCTACTAGGACGTGCAAGGATTGCCTGGCACACCAAGACTTAGGGTGCCTAATTTTTAGGGCTCGAGAGAACCGAAGGGTCGTCACACATACACGAATCTAAAGTTTTTATTACTTTTAGCCATTTTCTGCATATCTCTTTGCTTGATCTGTTCTTTACATATTTTTTACTTGTCTTCTTCTTTTCAGGCTGGTAACTATGTCTGAGACTTCGGAGGTTCTGCCTCTGGAGAGGTGTTGGAGTGGTATGATACCCTCCCTGCTCCTAACTGGGCCATTATTGATGCCTCGAACTTTGCTCGGTTCATACCCCTATTAGGTAGGACGAGCAATGATCGGGTATGGCTGATTATCCTGGTTGAGCAGTGGTGGAATACCACCAACACCTTCCACTTCACTACTTTCGAGGCCACCTTGACGCCCTTCAACTTTGCTCTCATCACTGGTATCAAAGTCGGTGATGCCCCTATTCCAATCAACCCCACTATTGCTCGTTCTGCCGACGCCTTGATGTACTTGCTCGAAGCTGTACCCATGCAGATGGACAGGGACCAAGTCAGATACACTTGGTTCTTTGATTGTTTTTACCATTTTCAGTGCACCGAGCCCTGCCACTACGAGTGGGTCGTCCGAGGCTTTCTTCTGTACACGTTCAGTACCTCCTTGTTCTCGAACAAGGAGAACACCGTTCATTTACATTACTTGGGTGCCCTGGCTCGTCTTGACCGGGTTGCCACCTTTGATTGGGGAGGAGCCACTCTCGCCACACTCTACGGCTTTATGAGGACTTTGACCAGGTTCCCATAAGAGCTCAGCATAGGGGGTACTGGAGGGTCTGGGAGGCATGCTTTAGTTTCTGCACATTTTTCATTCATTTTTGTTCTTTATTATCCATTGTCTGCCTGTTGACATCTATTCCTTACAGCTTTGGACCTATGAATTCCTCGGGCTTCATGTCCCGGCGAACTCTTCTGCTGACCCCTCAGTCATTTCTCGTGCGGCTCGGTGGTTTTGAGGCCTAAAGGGAAAAAAGGCTGGGGGAAGGACATTGATAGATGCCGAACATCTTTAGACCGGCTGACCCCCGACCAGGTATCCCTTTTACTGTACAGTTCATTTCTTTCCACATCATACTGTTCACTGCACCGTTTACTATACTGCACCGTAGTGTTGACTAACCTAATCTGCATACTGAACACCATGTCCTGCACATTACATCGTATTCGCTGCTCACTATTTATTGTTTATTGCATTGATCATTGTTTTGTGCTGCACTGTACTTTGAATTACTGCAAGTTCATTGGGATGTTTGGCACGGAGTGGAGGATCGGGTTGGTGCAGATCTAAATAATGCGCAGTCTGAACATTGCTTCTAGGCGGATCCTGCTGGAATTTAGCCGGGAGTACTACCTTAAAGAGAGGGTAGTCCGCCAGTCACTTGGCCTTGACTACTTTTAGATCCTGGTAGTCCCTCCAGCCCGTATGCACCGGTCCAGTCTCCTAGGCCGTGTCAACATGCTCATGGAGATGGTGGGGACACACGCCTTGGAGTTGCTGGTGGCCGAGGGAGATTATACAGCTTGGGCTCGGGCACATCTATTGGGACCACTTGGACCTGGCCCAGCTGGTGGTAGGAGGAGGCGAGCACCGGAGGCAGCTGATGCTGGTGCCGGAGCTGTTGCTGCTGCTGGAGGTGTTGGGGCCGGGGCGGTTGAGGTACCCTGGACTGTATCATCTCTTATCGTCGGGTACCCTTTCGATATCCCTATCCCAGTTCCTCCTGCTCTGAAGTTTCGACCGGTGTATTCTCAGGTTTACTTTTTTTTACTGTTTCCTTTTCTGTCTTTCCTTTATTTATTCTTCTTAGTTCTCTATTCCTTTTGACAAGCAGATCAGGCTTGGCTGGATCGTCTCATGCTGGTGGTGAGCGGCATGCGAACTCTAATTTGCCAGTAGGATGCTTCTTTGCGTGCAATGGGGGTTCCTTTCGTTCCCCTACCGGTGAGTATCTTTCTTTGTGATCTAGTCATTTTCTTTTGCATTTTATTCTTACTTTTGCTTCTTTCTACAGGCACCAGTAGCTTCCACCGGCATAATACCATCACAGGCACTTGGTCAGCCACCTGCTCCTGCTCCCGCTCCTGTTCGAGGCCGTGGGTCCCGTGCCTCTTCTTGTGCGCGTCCTTCCCGAGGATCTATCTCTTCAGCCCGGAGCCACTCTAGAGTCGTGTCCTCTTCTTCAGATGGCAGAGATGACAGTGATGATTTTGATAGACTCTTTGAGGATGACAGCTCGGAGGAGGTTGGTCCTTCTTTCTGCTGGGTCCGCCCGAAACGAGAGTGAGAGAGAAAGTGAGAGAGACCCCTCTACTTTTAGATACATTTTATACATTTGATTTTTCGTGCCTACGTGCCCCAACTTGATACATTCTGATACACTTATTCTGGTTTACGGGCCTATGTGCCCTAATTTTCATACATTCTGTCACTTTTTATTGTATTTTTGGGCCTTCGTGCCACTTATCGCTTTATGTATACCTTGTTTGCATGGTTTATCTTCATCTAATGCCCAGCCTTCATGATATGAGCCTTAAGACTTTCTCAGATTACAGATACTGCAAACACACTCATGCTCGCCACTTTCCAACATGGTGGTCGCCACAAACCTTAAAGGACACATGGCGATCGCTTGGTCAGCAGAGTGATGTCATTGTACTGTGTACTTTCATATTGGCGGTTGTCCACTCCGAGGTGGTGGTCACCACTTTGACTGTACTATTCTCTGAATTTTTTATTTTCTGCCCTTTTCATGCCTTATACATACAGCCTTGGAGGCCCCATTTGCTGTTACTCTGACTCAGATGGCTAATCCCCTTTCTTCATGGATTGATGCAGTTTTTTATATCGAGCGTTTGAACTTTGCCCTTTTCAGTATCAACTCCTTATTTTCTCTAATGGCCATAGATATTGACGGACCATTATTAAAGGTTACGGCTCAACTATGGGATCCGCAGTCCTATGTCTTTCGGTTCAGTCTCGAGGAGCTATGTCCTACTGTGGAGGAGTTTGCTGCTATTTTGGATCTGACTCCGCGGAGTTCTGTTGTTATGCCCACTTTCTTCCTTTTGGCTCGACAGTAGGTGATGCAACTCTGTGGTCTATCTAGGATGAAAGCTTTTCTTTTGATATTAGGTGACTGCCTTGACATTCCATGGATCATTGAGAGGTTCCATCCTATTGGTGACCTTAGTGACCTCGACTTTCAGCTGCGGCGTCGTTATGCCCTTTGTTTATGTCTTCTCGCCCAGTATCTTCTCATCTCTTCTGACGGGCGAGTTAGTTGTGCACTGGTTGACATCGCGAGTCAGATGTGGATGGGTAGGGACTTTGTACCACTTGTCTTAGCTAAGACACTAATGGGCCTAGATGCCGTTCATTGTGGCGAGACCATTACTTTTACTGGAAGTCCCTTGCTTCTCTTGGTAAGCTCAAACCTTTCTCTTCATCAGACTTTTGTCATACCGCAAGGCTTTTTTCTTACTGATCTAACTTTTACTGCAGATCTGGCTGGTGGAAAAAGTGACTCTTGCTGCAGCTTTCCTTTATCGCCCTTACTACCAGATATGCAGCACTGAGGCAGCCTGGTGATGGTACCTCTCATCCTTGACTGGCCCATATATCACTTGCCAGTGCTCCTGATGGTAGATCCCTGCCATGACTCTAACTACCATAGACCACTCTAGTGTTTTGCTGATTGGTTTGTGTCAGACTTCTTTCTATTACCCCCATCGGATCATGCGGCAGTTTGTTCACAGTCAGATCATCTTTCTCAGTATCCGAGGTTATTTATTTTCATCTGCACTACGGGCCCCATTTCTAGCATTATATCAGGATGCCTGGCCATCTCGTTCATAGATGGAGATATATGAATTGCAATGTCCCGGGCTTTCTGATGAGTACAGGACATGGCTGATGCAGGATAGAGAGAAGAAAGACAAAGAAGAAGGAAAACATGCAGCAAAAAGGAGAAACATTTGAGACACCCTGCTTTGTTTTAAAGATTTCATAGCTTTCTTTTTATTTTGTTTGTAGAGTTTGGGACTTGCGTGCTCTCCCTTTTATTTTCAAAACTTTTTAACTCTAATTAAAGTGATGAAAACTCCTATTTTATGTTTAAGATGGTTCAAATTTATCTAAAGTTTTTTGGTTCAATTAAATGGCTTTATTTATCAAAATTCAGAAGTAAATTTGCATTGATTTTATTTAGATTCAAATATGGTTAAAAACATAGAATGAGGTTGGACTTCTTAAAAGAAGCTGCCTACGTATCCAAAGAAAGTGGAATTAGGCCTTAACGTAGTTCGAGCTTAGTTTTCACTCGAGTATTGATGTTCTCCTTTTGTGATGCCTTAACTTTTGCTAAGGTCACCATTTCAAATTTTCAGCATTGCAGACTGCTATAACTTTTGCTTGAGTTACCTTTTCGATTTTCAACTCAGCGAGCTTTCATCTTTTTTTTATTTTTACCTCAAGGATAGTACTTTTGAGTCGATCGAGGTTAATTGGCGTGGAGAACACATTGCCATCCAAATCTATAATGATGACTGCACTACCGGTCATGATGGTTTTGATGAGAATTGGTCCAAACTAGTTTGGCTTGAACTTATCTTTCGGGTCAAAGATAGGAGCTCTAATTTCCTTAAGAACTAGATCTCCTTCTTTGAGATCCCGAGTCTTGACCTTTTTATTGAACGCTCGAGCTATCCTCCTTTGGTATCCTTGTACATGAAACAGAGCTTGCAGCTTTCTTTCATCAAACAAGAGTAACTCTTCCATCTGGTTGCTCTGCCATTCTATTTCTAAAATATTGGCCTCGGCCACTACTCTTAGCAAAGTGATTTTCACCTTAATAGGAAGCACGACTTCCATCCCGTACATTAAAGAGTATGGCGTAGCTCTTATTGAAGTTCTGATCGACGTCCTGTATCCCCAAAGTGCAAATGGTAGATGTTTCAGCCAATCCTTATGTGAGTTAATCATCTTTTGCAAGATTTTCTTGATGTTCTTGTTTGCTGCCTCAATTGCTCCATTGGTTTGCGGCTGATATGGTGATGACGTGTGGGCCACTATCTGGTATTCTTCGAAAAAATCTAAGACCTCTCATTGGAAATGCAAGCCATTATCCGAGATAATCTCATGAGGGACTCCATACCGACAAATGATGTTCTGCTTAATAAACTTAGTAACATGAGAGGCTTTCAATACTGAGTAGGAGGCTTCTTCCACCCACTTGGTAAAGTAGTCAATGGCCACTAGAATAAACTCGTGCCCATTTGACACCTTCGGTGTTACCCTGCCGATTACATCAATGCTCCATACTGAGAACGGTCATGGTGACGCCAGGTTATACAGTTGAGATGCGGGAACATGCATTAGGCTTGCATGAATTTGACACTTTGGCATCTTCGCACGAACTGTATGTAGTCTGTCTCCATTGTCATCCAAAAATAGCCTTGTCATAGGATTTTCTTAGCTAACATGTTTCCACTCATGTGTGGCCTATAGACTCCTACATGTACCTATTTCATCAGCTTTTGGCCTTCTTCATTGTTAACACACAGCTTATTGACCCTAGAATGCCCTCGTTTGTATAGCCTTTCCCCACAAATAACAAACTGTGCAGATAATCATCGTATTGCCCTTTTGTCCTTCTTGCTGGTAAACTTGGGATATTCTCTCTTCTCCACAAAGTTCTGAATGTCAAAATACCATGGAAGTTTATTAGTGCTTTCATCAATGGCAGCCGTCGTCTCGTATGCTGGCTTTCTCTTCTGTTCAATCATCAGTGGCCTCATTTTGACCCTGAGTGGGATGTCAATCATGGATGCTAAGGTGGCCAGGACGTCGGTAAATTTGTTCTACAGTCTCAGCACATGAGTGGAGACCACTAATTGAAAACATGGTATCAGCTTCTCTAGCTCTTGATGGTAGAGAATCAATATCACGTCCCTGACCTTCTATTCTCCTTTTGCTTGTGAAATCACCAGTGCCGAATCTCCGATGACTTCTAACTTCCTTGCCCCTAATTCTAAGGATGCCTCCAATCTAGCTAAACATGCTTCATACTCAGCCTAATTATTGGTAACTTTAAAATTGAGCTTTAAAGACAAGGGGACGTGTGATTCGTCAGGAGTTACAAGAAAGACTCCTATTTTGTAACCATATTAGTTGGATGCACCATCAAAATATAGAGTTCATTTTTCATCCCCGACTTTCATTAGTTGTTCGTCAGGAAACTGGAACTCTGTGTCCTCGCCTCCCATAACTGGCTGGTTGGCCAGGAATTTTGCCACTGCTCTACCCTTAACTGACTTTCAGGTGACATATTTGAGGTCAAATTCTGATAACAACAGCAACCATTGAGCTAACCTTCCTGTTAGTGTTGTCTTTTCAAACAGGTACTTTAACGGGTCCATCCAGGAGATGATATTCACCGTGAAAGACAACATGTAATTCCTTAGCTTTCGAGAGGCCCAAACCAAAGTCCAACATAGATTTTCCAGTGGTGTGTACCGTATTTTTAGCCCCGTCATCTTCTTACTCAAGTAATAGACCGCCTTTTCAGTTCTGATTTCACCTTCTTGCACCAGCATACATCCTATAGCTGAATCAGTCACTGGCAAATAGAGGATCAGTGGCTTATCAGGTTCGGGAGGAGCTAGAACAGGTGGATTTTGTAAGTACTGGCACACGGTATCGAAGGCGTCTTGGTATTTTTGATCCCATTCAAACCCGACTCCTTTTTTTTTACAGATGAAAGAACGGCTCACCGGTAGTTGTCAATTTTATGATGAATCGGCTGATGAACTATATCTTACCCAAGAAGCCCCTGACTTCTCGCTCGGTTTTCATAGGAGGCATTTCTAAAATTACTTTGATCTTTGAAGGATCGTCTTCAATGCCTCATTGAGTGATTATAAACCCAAGCATTTTTTCAACGGTAACTCCGAAGGCACACTTCTGTGGGTTGAGTCGCATCTTGTATTTTTGAATTCTTTTAAAGAACTTTCGCAACGCTACGATGTGGCCATCCCGATCCTTGGACTTGACTATCATGTATACTTCGACCTCCTTATGTATCATGTCAAGCAGTAAAGTAGTGGCAACCCTCTAATAGGTTGCCCATGCATTCTTCAGCCCAAATGGCATCACACGATAACAATAGGTGCCTCAGGGCATGGTGAATGTCGTCTTTTATCTGTTTTTGGGATCCATCAGAATCTGGTTGTACCTGGAGAAGCCATCCATGAATGATAATAAGGCATGCCTTGCTGTACTGTCTACTAAGACATCGATGTGCGATAAAAAAAAATCATCTTTCGGGCTAGCTTTGTTGTGATCCCAAAAATTCACACAGACTCGGATACGACCGTTCTTCTTCAGCCCTGGAACAATATTAGCCACCCATTTTGGATACTCGATTATCATCAAGAATCCAGCGTTGATCTGTTTGCCAACTTCTTCTTTGATCTTCATAGCCCATTCTGGCTAGATCCGTCTTAACTTTTGTTTGACCGACTTAGCATCAGGGTACAAGGGGATATGGTGGCAGACGATGTCGGGATCAATTCTGTGTTTATCCTCGTAAGACCATGCAAATACATTCTTGAATTCCTTTAATAATGTTATTAATTGTTCACGTTCAACTAAAGATAAAGAAGAACCAATTTGTACATTTTGTGGGTTAGTTTCATTATCAAGATTTATTGACAAAGTTTTCTTCAATTACTAGTTGAGCGCCTATTTTTTCTTCTTTTTTTATTGAAAATTTTATTTCTTCGAGGATGTTCCCATCAATTCACAATCATCCGAAAGAGTATGAAATAAATCAAACAAAGTAGAGTAATTGGAAATCTCGTTCATTTCATTGAAGGAATGTGGAATTACAAACTCAAAAGCATAAATAGGGAGAGGTGCACAAATAGACGTCCCCTCAACCACAGACTTTGACTCGAACTTGGACTCAGAACAGACAATATGTACATTACAGGACTCTAAGGTTTAATTTTTCACTTCCTTTGCAGCCGCATCGACAATGAGCTTGGTGCAGTTGGTTGGCGCGCTGAAGCCCATCATGAAATAGTCCGGGTCAGTTACGTGCAGTTGTGCCATCTTCTCATTGAATAACACTCCCGTGTCGATGCCGTCCAGTTTGTCAGCCCAATCTTTCTCTTGAATTTTCTTTTTTTCCACTTCCCCTTTCACTGTCTCTTCCTCTTCTATATCAGATAATTGATGGCCAAAGAAGATCTCTAGTCCTGGCAACTTCTGGTTGATTTCTTCATCGATCCATGGCTTTGGGAAGCCACAGTACGAGAAATATTCTCCATCTTTGACAAAATATCCGTTGAGTGTTCCTGAATAGTTGACCTTCCGTTCCCTTTTAGGCCCTTCCAAATCTTCTTCCGTCGGTTTGTATCCAAGACCGAAATGGCGAGAAGCCGGCAATACCTGAACAGGTTTGGGAATTTCTTGCTACTTACGCCCTAGCCCCATGCCCGAGAAGTAGGACATTTGTCTCATCATTGTAATTTCTCTTGGGTTGATGTACATCTCTTCTTCATTCAATAGCACCTGCATAGCCCGCGCTTCATCGAATCGGAAGCCACTTAGCGATACATCCCTTTTGCCATGCTGAACCTCCAAGAGAGTCGAGCCTTCTCCTCTTGGGGGTTGAATACTGTCTTCTCCGTGGATAGTCAGAACTTTTCCATTCTTTATCAATTTTAGCTTTTGGTGAAGAGTCGATGGCATTACCTGGATGTTTGAGTCATGCAGCCATGGCCTGCCTAGCAACAGGTTGAAAGAGGCTGGTACGTCCAGTACGTGAAACTCAACCGATGTCTCCAAAGGCCCTACTGATAACGCGAATGATACCAGGCCTAGCATATCTCTCCTCGTGTTATCGTAGGCCCGGACTCTTTAATTACTAGGTATGAAATGTTCCGGCTTTAGTCCCAAGTAAACTACTGTTCTAAGCAAATAGACATTTAATGCGGACCCATTATCAATAAGAGTCACCAGGATCCACTTTTCCAGGCATTTGACGGTTATGTGCAGGGGTTTTTTATGATTCTTTTCTTTCGCTGGCAGATCCTTATTAGAAACGAAAATGACTTTTGGCTCTATAGCCGGTAGAATGAGCCCAATGAGTTACTCTGGGTTCGCGTCTATCGAAATGCTTGCTTTGTTTAGGACCTTCAGTACAGCTTGTCTATGTTTATGTGAGGCCATCAATAAGCCGCAAATGCTGACATTGGCATATGTCTTTTTAAGCTGCTTTAGCACAGCGTCATCCTCTTCTTCTTGTTCTTTCTTTTTTCCTTTTCTGCTTGACTGCCCTTTTTCCAATTGAGTCGGCTTGAAATGCCATCCACTCCTGGTTAGATGTTCTACACCGTCCTTGGGATCTCACAATCCCGGTATTGTACTTTTGGTCTGTCTTACTTCGTCTATGCATAGAAGGTTTTCAAATGCCCACAGATCATTTAAATCACTAACCGCTACTCTCCCTCTTCTTTCCTTGTCGTCCTTAATGGTCCACGTGTTATCAACTTTTTCCCAGATGTCTTCTCCGATGTACTCCACGTGTTGTTCTTGAGTAGCCCAAAAGTCGGTCCACTCAGCCCCATCTAATTTCAGCACAGCCCTTACTAACTAATAGGATTACATCTCATCGACACATACCTCCTCAAAAAGTTGGGAAAGAGTAATTCCATCAAGCACGTGGCTAAACCCATAAGGTCGTGTCGAATAATCCAGCGTCTAGTCGTCCTCCTCATTGCGTTCCTCTTCTTCCTGTTGGTTAGCTTGAATTGTCGTATGATATCCTTCCCAAGCATCATCATTCCACTCCTCCATCATATTCCAGCCGTTTCCGTTCATAATTAGTGAGCAAGCTATCTGATTCTCAGTTGCTGAAACACGAGGGCGTGGCAGATACACTGAACAAATATACCAACTTGAATCTTCTGACCGTCCCAGAGTTATGTAGTACCCTAGACTGCTTGGCATGGTTTAGCAGAGGGTTAGTCGTGACATTCGGCTTTAGAGTGACAGAGGGTGGAGGGATCACTTTGTTATCAATGAGATCCTAGATCTCGTGATGCAATCTCATACACTTATCAGTCAGATGTTCGTGGCCCTGGTGATAAGCGCAATACTGCGAAGTATTGTATCTCAGGGGGAGGGGATCAAGCACCGGCATGGGATCAAATAACTTGATGAGCCCTTTCTCGACAAGTCAATTTAGGACAGTGGTTAGTGAAATATTAAGGGGAATAAAGACTCTCCTTGGCCGTTGTTGTGCTTGTTGACTGTTGCTTGCCTGCTGATTGTGGCCTGGTTGATGGGTAGAGGAGGAAGGGTTCAAGAGGTTTACCTCGTTCGAACGTGATACGAGCTTAGTAACAACAGACTGATTCTGGTTATTTGCAGGGAAGGTTCTTCTCAGTTTCTGGTTGAGTTCTGCTTTCTCGATATCACCAGACTGAATGGCGTCTTCGATCTGCACCCCAGCGTCAAATAGCTACTCAAAGGTAGAGAGTGGCTGTGTGATGAGGTAACGCTTTAGAGGAGACTGCAGATTTTTCACCACTATTCTCACTTATTCATTCTTAGTGGGTCGGCTCGTCATCTTGGCAGTTTTGCCCCTCCACCAGGTTAGAAAATCAACAAACGATTCCTGATTCTCCTGGCAAGTTGTTTCTAGCTCTCGGGTGGTTACGTCTAGCTGGACGTTGTAGCTATATTGACTGATGAATGCAGTGGCTATATCTTCTCAAGTTCTAGTTTTAGCCACCTCCAAAGAGAGGAACCACCTTTGTGCTGTCCTAAAAAGTGATCGGTGGAACAATTGAGCTTTAAGCTTATCGTCAATCCCCATAGGAGAGAGAGTTCCAACATACATCTTCAGATGAATCTGAGGATCTCTAGTGCCATCAAACTTCTCCATCTCTGGCATTTTGAATTTTTTGGGCAGTTTGGCATCTGGGAATAAATACAAACTACCTACATCAAGCATGTATTCTTTTACTCTCTTTGCCTTTCTCAGTACCTTCTCCATTCGATCAATTTTTTCTGCCAGTGCGAACTCCCTAGACTGGGCAGTAATTTCTTCCTTCACCACCATCGGGCAGGGGACTCGAGGTGGCACAGCAACTTGTAGTGCCTCTTGTCCTTAGTTATAGTCCTAGAAGTCTTCACCATTCTCGTTTGTATCTTTCGACTGTCCGTTGGCACCTGACAGATGGGCCTGAATCGCCGAATTTATGCCTGACATTGGTTTTGAGCATGGGTCTGCTGCTCCACAACTCTCTAGATCTCAGTAATAGCTCTCATCAGAGTTGTCAAGTTAACTTTATTCTCTGCAATTTTTGATGACTCAGTTGGCTGTTCAGATATTCTATAAAGTCTGCCTGACCCTAATCTTTCCCAGACGCGGGTCGATTGTAATCTTTCCGGCTCAATGATCTAGACCTGAAGAAAACCTAGATCCAAAAAGTAGAATAACCAGTATCAAACACTTTTCGGTCAAGAATTTTGATGACAGATAGCACACATCCCGGATACCCGAAATAGCAAATCATAAGCAGATAATCACGGAAACTAAAATAATGCCCCTGCTGGGCTCATACTGGCAGCATAACAACAGGACATACGAAAACCCAGGGTGAAGGCTAAGGAGAAGCTTAACTAGACTCTAGAAGGGGGGTTATCTAAACAGAGAAATAGGTAGCATTCCGACAAGGAAACTGTTCTAACCCTCAAGAGACCGGTTCGATCTAGGTTTCTAAGCACTCCGACAGAAAAGTAAGACTATCTCACATGGGTATAACAAGGGTTCGAAGGAAACGAGCCTAATACAACAACGGGGGAGAAACCAACAACCCGGGAAGAACCTGAAAGAAAGAGAAACTATTCTAGAGGCTTCAAAACAAAACACGGGCATGACTCTGAGAAGAAAACTACGGCGTAAAAACCAAACGAGGCAAAGAATAAAACCCGGGTAAGAACCCGAAGGTGAAAAGCTAACCTAATCAAAAGATAACAGAAAACCCGGGATAAGCCCAGAAAAGGAACTAGCCTAAGCCAAACAGAAAATCCTAACAAATGCAATCAAAATATACAATTAACAAAACATATAATCCTACTAGAGTTAGCAGCACCTAATGGAGGGTTCTAAGCTACTATATCCAGAAGGCTGATTTTGGTCAATCGAACAGGGTACCTTCTGAATAGAGCTGGGTATATACCTCCCATACTTGGAGTAGTGCAAAACATGGTCAAACAGTATGTCCGAACTCTTTTACAGCACCTATGAGAGCGTACAGTCAGTAAAGCTTATCTGCCTTCCCAACAATTCTCGAAATGGATAAACGATCGAGGCATCGGCTCAACCAAGCAGGGGGGTGTGAAGAACAATGCACATGCATGCGAGAATGCAAATGAGAAATTCATATTAAAAACCAATGATGTTTTAAAGTCTAGCCCTCTTATTTGATTTTATAAATCACTTTCCAGCAGAGTCGTCAGAAAATACTGTAGCACCAGAATTTTGAAATTTTTAAAAGTGGTCAAAAATATGGAAATTCAAAGAATGTTTTGAAAAATATTTTAACAACTTGAAAGCCAAAGTTTGAAAACTCCTTTTTGTTTAAAAATAGAGTCGCCACTTGATTTTTGAAAAAAATCAAGAAAAATAAAAATGGTTACTGATTTTTAAAACGTTAAATCAGATAAAGAAGATTCGGGGGCTAAGGTACGAATCGGAAAAGGTGTTAGGTACTCCGTTCGCCCAACCATACGGTTGATCTCTACTAAACATCATTGATTCTTTAATAAGACTTCTCAAATGCAAGCAAATAAAAAAAATAGAGATAAAGAGAAAATATCTAAAATCAAATATAGAAAATACATAACATATGTATATAGAACGCCAAATCAAAACAAATAAAGAAATAAAATTTTAAGTCCCACGGCATGCAATTTCTAACTAAAAGATACATTAAGCACTTCCACATACAATTTTACCAAAATAAACTAAACTATCATAATTTAAATTAAAAAACAAAACTAAACTAGAAATTGCTAAAATCACGTAAACAGGAGTTGTTAACAAAATAAGATAAACTATTCTAAACATGATTAAAAAATATGTATATTATCAAAATAAACTATATTAGCGTTAACATGATGGATATTTAAAAGAAATAAAATATTCATAAAAATTCTATAAAAAGAAAGTTTACAAAAGAAACTTATACTAAAATGAAAAGATGTTAGAAAAATGTTATACGAACAAAAGAAAATCTAGTTATTTACATTTTAAAAGAGACAAGAGAAAATAAAAGGAAAATAAAACAAAAGAGAAGAAAATTACACTTAAAAATAAAATCTAGCTTAAAATACTTTTTATGATTTTTGAGTTTAATAATATGAAAGAAAATAGTGCTAACATTAAAGAGAAAAAGAAAAGGACAAAAGAAAAGGAAAGTAAGGCTAACGATAATAAGACAAGAAAAAAAATATAACATTGCAAGGGAAATAAAGTTAGTAATAAAGGAAAAATAAAATAAAATAAAGTGCTAGAAAAGAATATTACACTAATATTTAAAAGAAAAGAAAAAAAAAGAAAAAAAATGCTAATAAGAAAAATTAAACTAATGTTAAAAATAAAAGAAAAAAATACAACTATATAATTCAAATGTGAATGTAGTATTGAAAACTACATTCACATAAATGTAAGTGTATTATTATAACAATTAACAACATTAATGAGTTGTAATTGTCAAAACATATTAGCGCTTAATTGATTAGTGAAAAATAATAATGTATTTAGTGTAAAATATGAGACAATTAATAACTAAGGAATTAAAGAAAGTAACTAAATTACATGAAACAAATAAGATTAACTATGCAAATGAAAGGAATATGTGAATTGAAATTGAATTAAACCCGATCACTTTAAAAGAGAGAAAATGGAGTTAGAAGAATTGGGGATCCAAACGAGGTACCTAGATTGTTAAGGAATTCTCGAGTCGGGGAATGTGCTTCAATGGTCCAATTCTTGAGTGATGATCTAAGCAAAAATTTCAGAACTTTGATATCGAGAGTTCGGCTCTTGGTACTTCGACAGGGTTTCGGCATCAGGGCTCGAATTGCTCGACGACTCGGCAGAACTTCTCTCACTAAACTTCTCTTCAAAAAATTTGTCCTGAAAACGTACGCTGGGGTATAGTATTTGTAGAATTCTTCAACCAATGAGATACTGACACGTTTTGGGGCACGTTAGGGTTTTGGAGTTGGCGGTCGCCGGGTATGAACATGGCGGTCGTCATATTTGAAGAGGTTCCAAGAGCTTCTATTGGCAGTCGCCACAAAAGGTGAAATCTTCCAAAAAGTTCCATAGCGGTCGCCAAAATAGAGTTGGCGGTGGCCACAAAAGATGGAATCTTCCAAAAGGTTATATGTTGGTCGCCACAATGGAGTTGTCGGTTTAGACTAGTTTGAAGGTTTTGATCATTGAGTTCAAATACCGAGCTTGGATCATTTTTCGAGGATCGTACTGAGACACCATTCCAACTGTTTCCATCATCCGATTCACCTAAGATTAGGCGGGGTCAAATTGGGGTGTCTACAACGAGTGATTCTATTTACACCTTAATATAATCTCATTATAAAAATTGCTAAAATTCCATGTCTTCAACATCCCACCCTAACTCTACACCCACTCTCGAGAACCTCTCACCACTACCTTTCCCTCTAGCCACCACTATCACCCATTTTGCCTCCCTCCTCGCCACCTCCTCCTCCCTTAGCTGCCGCCCCACCCCTCCCCCTCTCTCTCTTGCGCATCTATTGCGACCCTATTGTGCCACTACTGCTACCTCAATTGCGCCATTGTTGTTGCGAGCACCTTCTCAACTCTCTCGCAGCGAGCTTTCTCTCTTCTTTCCCTTTTGACCGTAGCACTCCTCATCCCCTGCCTCTTTCCTTTTCCTCTTTCCCACAAAACTTTTAATCAAAAAAACTTAGAATTTTCATATCTAGTGAGAGAGAAAGGGAGAAGAAGGCAAGTAGAGGAGGGGAGAGAGCGTTTGAGGGAGAAGAGGGAAAGAGAGGCGATGATGATGGTGGCGTGATCGAGGTCACAAGAGTCGCACAAGAGAGAGAGAGAGAGAGAGAGAGAGGTGGTGCAACAACGCTGGGGGAGGAAGAGAGGTGGCGAGGAGGGAGGCAAGTGGGTGAGAGTGGTGGCCGCAAAACCGACCTTAACTAATAGGGGCCAAGGCAAACATTTATAAGGGGCCTAAGCAAATATTTAAAAAGGAATTCTATAAAGTCTCATATTTAATTTTTTTTAAAAAATATTTAAAAAATAAAATAAAATGTAAATTATTTTTTTATTTCACATTTCACTAATATTCAATGTACAATTAAAATAACACAAAACACAATCCAAAGCTAAAACATCAAAATAAAGTAAAAAGTTGAAATAATAGTGGTAAATTATCACTTAAATACTAATTTTCTATTATTTTTCTTGCATGATCAAACTTATTTACCATTTACTATTTATAGAAAGCCTAAAAAGAGGTATTAAAAATTTGAAAGGCCTAGTTTTTATCAAAAACTGGATGCCAGGGCTGGCCCGACTAATTGCCTTACTCATAGGGCAGGCCCTGAGTGGTTGGAGAAAAATGCAGTGGCGGGCTGTGGCAGCGAGAGGCTGAGGATGGGTGTAGGTTTAGGATAGAATGTTGAGAAAAGGTATTTTAAGATCCAAAAAAAAAAAAACTTACAGCGGTAAAGAGGGAATTTTAAGAATAAATTAAGGGCTTGTTTGGGATAGCTTAAAAAATCCTACAATCAAGCTGCTCTATTTGGTTTTTTAAAAAAAAAAATTAAACAAGTTTTTTTCCATCTCTTAATCTAAGGGAAAAAATTAATACATATTTCAAACACTCTAATTTTTTTTCAAACAAAATTACTATAATATTTTTACTTAAAAAAGTCAATCCTACTCATAAAAATAAAAAATGCCGTGCTAATATCTCAAATACTATAATTTAAAAACTAAAAATAAGAGTATTTTAGACATTTTAATAAAAAAAAAAAAACAAACAAACTATTACAAAAAAATTATCCCAAACAATCAAATTTTTTTATTTTTCTTTTTTGTAAAAAAATTAAATTTTTTAAAAATCCCAAACAGACACCAAGTTACCCATCGAGCAACTAGATTACGCAATATATTGATCTGACTCCGTTTGCCTCGAAACCCAGCCATGCAGCTGGACTCCACAATATTCCCGCTCCGTTCTATTTTATTTATTGAGGGACCAATAATTAAACATAACAAACAAAACAACCCGTTTAAAATAATTTAAAAACTCAATTTTATAAAGTATTTTTCTGTTTCCATGTCGCATGGTCTCTCTGTTCGTAATGTCATCTTGACTTTTTCGACAAAAGGAAATTTACAAATTGTGAGAGGGCAAAAGTGGTAATTAAAACTTAGCTGGAGTGTTTTAAATACATTTTCTTTTTTTAATTTATCCTTCCGTCAATTTTCTTTTTTAAATTTAATTCACGATACACAAAAAAGGAGGTAGGTGTAGGTTGAAATAAATTTTTTGATTCACTTTGAATATGATTAATATTGGCTTCGTTTGGAAAATAACTTAAAATTTGATTTTTTGTTTTTTGACTTAAAGTTAAAAAAGTCAAAATATTTTAGCCTTTTAACCTTTTTTTCTTTGTTATATAAAATAATTTTATATATTTTATTAAAATATTATAATTTTTATTGTACAAATCTATTTTTTTTTATAAAAATTATATTTTTAAAATAAACTTATCAAAATCTATTAAACAAGATTCATATTGAACAAAAAAATATTTAAAATAAATTTTAAAAAATTATAATATTTTTTTTCTAGTTTAAAGCTCTTTTAACTTAAAGTCACTTTAAGTCAAATTTTTTGTTTTATTGCTTTTGGCTTAAAGTCACTATATGGTTCATCAAACCAACTTTGTTTATTTGGTTTAAAGTGGCTTTAAGTAAAAGCTTAACTTAAAGTTGTTGGGAGAAATATAACGCAACACAAAATATGCTCAGTGGTTCAGAAAATACATGTTTATTAATTTCCAAAGATTACAATGAATAGAATTTACAGAAAACAAAATTGCGAAAATAACATAAACAGAATATGTAAACCGAGTCTTATAAACGCAGTTTTCTTAAGAATGATTCACCGTTTACCAAAGATATTGTAAGTTTCTTCACAAGCGTCACTCTCCCGGATAAAATGGTTGACCCGAACGTTGGAATACCACCAAAGATCGACTACTCGAACGCATCAAGTCTGTCTTTCTTTCTCTCACACCTTGTAATTGTAATCTGGTCTCTCTCTCTCTCTCTCTCTTTCTCCTCTCCGTGTATTCTGTTTCTCCACACTTACCTCTATTTTTCACTCCTTTGCAGAATACCAAAAGAGGTCTTATATAAAAAATTTCTCTAATGAAGGGTTACAAAAGAAATGAATATGAAATCAATTGCCAATGAATGGTGTTGATTCCAGAATTAAATTACCAATTGAATGGCTAATTCAATTGCCAATCAATTCTAGAATAATGGCCAGAAATCAATGGCAAATTGAATTCACTATTTCCAACAATCCCCCTATGAATGAAATTGGCGGGAGTACAAGTCCAGATTACAAAGTTGACTGTAAGAGAGATAGACAACTGAAAGTCTATGCATAGGATAGGTAGCGGTTAGCCTTGAACCTTCCCTTGTGAGAATCTATCGAATTTATCGGCAAACAAGTGGGCTGTACCGCCTTGAACTATATTGCCTTAGTAGTAAACCGAGACAATAGGCTTCACACAATAACTTTCACAATGAAGTTTTTGTTCTCACGATTGTGTTCGTTTTGGCCATGAAACACTCTTTCTGGTTCTGTAAGTATTTTCTCAAAAATTTTGTCTTGTCAAATTCTCAAAGAAGCGACCACACTTCATACTCACATAGGTGACTTTTATTCAATGGTATTTCTCTATACCAGCCTGGTTTACCAGTAAAAGTCATTAAAAGCTAATGCTTAACCTCCCAAATCACCGCTGCATCATAGGAATAGGTAAGAGTTCTCAAATTCCACGATGATTATCCTAGGTATACGTAATTAGGTTGTCCCATTGAACCTAGATCTTAAGATCTCTAGTTAGCTAGGTTGAGTTTTCCTTCACGATACCTTTTTATGTCACAGGCTTTAATTCTATTCCCATCGATGCTCGTTCAACTAACTCTCTGGTTAACCCTTTGATTAACGGATCCGCAATATTGTCCTTTGACTTTACGTAGTCAATTGTGACAACCCCACTTGAGAGTAATTTTCTCATGGTATTATGTTTACGATGTATATGTCTAGACTTACCATTATACATATGACTATGTGCCCTCCCTATTGACGATTGACTATTGCAATGGATACGCATAGCTGGCACAAGTCTAGGCCATCTTGGAACATTTTCGAGAAATTGCCGAAGCCATTCGGCTTCTTCAGTTGCTTTATCTAAAGCAATGAATTCTAATTTCATCGTAGAACGTGCTATACACGTCTGTTTGGAAGATTTTCAAGATACCACTGTACCACTAAGCAGGAAGACATATCCACTTGTAGACTTTGAGTCTTTCGTGTCCTATATCCAATTTGCATCACAGAACCTTTCTAATACTGTCGGATATCTAGTGTAGTGTAGTCCTAAATCACGAGTATATCTCAAATAGCATAGTAACCTAACTATCGCTTTCCAGTGATCACGTCTTGGATTACTCGTGTATCGGCTCAGTCTACTTACTAAATAGGCTATGTCAGGCCTTGTATAATTCATCAAGTACATTAGACTCCCGATGACCTGAGAATATTCTAATTAGGAGACACTTTTTCCCCTATTTTTGGATAAATGGATACTCATGTCCACTAGGGTCCTAGCGACTTTAGTGTCAAAATTGTTGAATTTCTTCAGAATCTTGTCAACATAATGAGTTTGAGACAACGTAAGGCCGTCCAATGTTTTGGTGATCTGGACATTCAGAATCACATTAGCGAGACCCATATCCTCCATTTCAAATTTTGAATTCAACATATCTTTAGTAGACTAGATAACCTTATCATTACTTTCCACAACGAGCATGTCATAAACGTAGAGACACAGAATGAGATAACCTTCATCAGTGTCTTTGACATATACACATTTGTTACTTTCGTTAATTCAAAACCCATGAAAAAATACTACATTATCAAACTTCTCATGCCATTATTTATGAGCATGCTTTAGACCGTACAAAGATTTAACTAGCATACAGACATTTTTTTAGGCCTAGAAAAATTCTCAGGTTGTTCCATGTAGATTTCTTTATCTAAATATCTATTTGGAAAAGCTGTCTTTACATCCATCTGATGTATCGCTAGATTTCGTAATGCCACAATAGCAGTTTTCATGTGAATTGAGGTTATCCTGAATACAAGAGAAT
Source organism: Heliamphora pulchella (assembly GCA_032270985.1). Classification (NCBI taxonomy): domain Eukaryota; kingdom Viridiplantae; phylum Streptophyta; class Magnoliopsida; order Ericales; family Sarraceniaceae; genus Heliamphora; species Heliamphora pulchella. The sequence continues at coordinate 2,382 of JAULJZ010014309.1, read as the reverse complement.
AAGTATTAAAGTAATTTAGGCATTCCTTTTGTCAGTATTCTTTGATAACAAACCTAGCTTGTACTTATCTATTGATCCATCTGCTTTCATCTTCCTCTTAAAGATCCATTTGTAGCCCAAAGGCTTACTACCTTGTGACAAATCCATTAGTTCCCACGTATGGCTCTGCAGTATGGAATTAATCTCGCATTTAATCACTTCTTTCCAAAACGGAGCCTCAAGATAGCTCACAGCTTCCTTGTACGTACGAAGCTCATTTTCTAACAAGTAGGTTAGAAAATTCGGACCAAAAGAGGTTGATTTCTTATCCCGTTTGCTGTGTCTTGGCTCTATATCAACTTCCTCTTCTTAGTCTCTACTGCTATCATCAGTAGGATGCAAAGTCTGTTTTACTAAACTAGACTCTTTAATGGATTTATACAGAAAAATGCGTTCAAAGGATGACACATTTTTAGACTCCATGACTGTATTCTTGTGAATATCTGTTACTGCAGATTCATACACAAGAAATCGATAAGCACTGCTATTTTGAGCATAACCGATGAAAATACAGTCAACGGTTTTTGGACCTATCTTCTCCTTCTTAGGAGGAGGTATCGCTATCTTCGCAAGACACCCCCATGTTCTTAAGTAATTATAAGTAGGCGTCCTACCCTTAAATAGCTCATAAGGGGTTTGTCATTCCTCTTGCGAGGTACTAAATTCAGGATGTGATTAGCGGTGAGAACCGCTTCACTCCACAAGTTCTGAGGTAACCTAGAACTCACTAACATAGCATTCATCATATCCTTCAAGGTACGATTTTTGCATTCAGCAGTTCCATTCTGCTGAGGTGAGTAAGGTGTAGGGGTTTGGTAGATAATTTCGTGCTCAGCATAATATCTACCAAACGGTGATTTATATTCACCACATCGGTCACTTCTCAACACCTTAATCTTTTTGCTAAGTTGGTTTTTAACTTCATTCTTGTACAGAATGAATTTGTCTAAAGCTTTATTCTTACTCTTTAGCAAGTATATATAGCAATACTTTGTACTATCATCAATAAACGTGATGAAGTACTTATTAGCACTCGGAGTTTGAACATATTTTAGATCACACACATCAGTGTGAATTAAGCCCAGTGGTGTTCGATGCTTCTTTCAACCAAGTGAAATGAAGACCTAGTTAACTTAGCCTTCACACAAGTTTCACACTTGTGAGTTTTATCAATATCAAAACCAGATTTGTGCTCCAAGTTAATTAATCTACGCATAGAATCATAATTAATATGACATAGTCTACCATGCTACAAAATGGAAGACTCAAGCACATAAGTAACAGGAGATTTTATTTTATTAGCAGTGAAAATGACAGTCATTACATTCATTTTGAATAGATCATTTGTCACATATTCTTTCCCCACATACATCCTAACCTTAGACAGAGTAACTCTGTTGCCTCAAAGACCAACCAAAACCCGTGCTTGCTCAACAGAGACCCAGATATCAGATTCTTTCGAATATCTGGCACATGGAGCACATTATTTAATGTTAGCTCTTTTTCGGATGTCATCTTGAGGATCACCTGGCCATGCCCCAACACGTCTGAGGTAGCTGAATTTCCCATATATAGCTTCTGACCATGGGCCACCATCTCAACAGTGTTAAACATCTGTCTGTCATAGTAGACGTGGCGAGTAACCCCTGTGTCTATCCACCATTCTTGTAGATTTGAGTTTACCATGTTCACCTCAGAGACCATGGCCGAGAGGTCGATATTTGAGACATCCTCAGTTACCTCTACCATATAAGCTTGAGCCTGAGGATTCTTCGGCTTCTTGCACTTTGAAGCACGATGCCCAAACTTGTCACAGTTAAAATATTTCTCTTGGAATTTCTCCTTCTGCTTTTTGACAATATGATCTCTTGGTCCTAATTTGACTTTCTTGTCAAATCTTGTGTTGGCATGCCTGTCATGAATACTCTTATTTTCTCTTGAAGAGTTGCCAACTTCCATCACACTGGCCATGTTGGAGTTGGACTTGACACTCTTGCTCCTTGCTCGATTTTCTTCCTCAATAGTAAGCTTGAAGAATAGAGCCTCCAGAGTCATCTCCTTATTCTTGAACATTAGATAGCTCTTAAATTCCTTCCATGTTTCAAGAAGCTTGGGGATGACTGCAACCACTAGGAATGCTTCACTCAGAAACATCCCTTCTGCTTTGATCTCATTGATCAAAATCTGAAACTCTTGAACTTGAACAGTCACCGATTTTGAGTCTTTCATCACATAATCAAGAAACTGGCCCACTATGTGTTAGGGATGGTATACTGAAAATCATATTTTTAGTATTTAATTTTATTTTAATAAAATTAATTTTCTATTTTATGAGAATTTTTA
>JAULJZ010014288.1:0-16203 GCA_032270985.1 Heliamphora pulchella | reverse complement strand
GAGACATGATAGAAACAGAACATAGCAGCACTATTCATTCATAAGAAGAAGAAACAGTACATAAAGTCATACAAATAAGCGGGGACATAGCATAACATAAACTATTCAGAGGAAGGTATAACTACACCATTAAGATTAAAACACAGCAAAAATAACCCAAAAGCCCTGTCCCTAGCGTCTACCCAAAACCTGAAGAGATGCCTAATGAGTATCCACGCTGGGGTCCTCCTCATCTGATGTGTCGTCGTCGGCGCCGGCTGGAGGAGCTGGAGGTATCGGGGCATATCGAGGGGAGACAGAAGAGTACTCTTGGGAGTAGGTGGGGGATCGAGGGGTGTAGATGGGAGAGGAATGGACTATGGTGTACAGGGAGCCCTCGGGTGAGGCTGGGGAGTAGTTCAGTGAGGCAGGTAGTGAAGCTGGTGGTGGCAGCACTCAGGTGTATCTAACTAGAATGCGAAGTCGAGGCGGTGGACGCACCGCTGAGCTGGAGGAGTCAACCTCCTCGTCAAATGGTCGCGGGCGGAGGTTGATAGGGGCATAGACTGGAGGATAGGCTGCCATAGCTCGAAGCTGCTTCAAAGTGCGTTCATGATGGATCATCTGGTGGGCGCACTGGGCCTGCACAGGGTGTTGTCGACTCTCCTCTTCACCATTGCCTTGTACTCACGACTGGTCATCCGCGGGTACTCCTCTCTCACCTTTTGAATGTGTCGGATGACATCGCGCTCTGCCCTCCATCGGATGTTTCCCTCCATCCGAGTAGGGTCGATGGAAACAATGTGATTCACCTGGAAGAAAAAGGGTCCCCAAGAGTCGAAACTAACATGTGAATCCGACGACGATGATGCCGATAGTGGGGTGAACCTATCGAAAAAAGATGATGATGCCATCCTATAATGAAACAAGAGAACGGTGTCAGTTTTCAACAAACTGTTAGTTCAAAGTTTCATGTATAGAGCATGATAATAAGAAGAGGTCTAACCAAGTCTAAAAGTTCAAGTCTCAAAGTCTATGCCTAGGTTAATGTTCACGTGGGAAGGGTTGAACCCAAGCTCTGATACCAAATTGTGACGCCCCGAAACTTCAGAGACATCTAGAGCGACAATTAGCTAATAATGGTGCGGAATAGTAATAAGCGATTAATACCCAATAATGCAAAAAAGTAAGAATAACGAAAGATTAAGGTTACAGACCTAAAATAAAGTGTATATACCAGAAAATATTAAAGAAAGCAACGCTAAGTTCTATAAGCTCAAAAAGAAAGCAAGTGCAGCAGACTGGTAGAGTTTCGACTCATACGAGCCACGGTTCCACCTCCTCTGGCACAGGATAGTTAGTGGGAACTTTCACGTCCTCAATACCTGGCATAGAATATCGTGAGCCAAAGCCTAGAAAGAACAATATAATTATACAAATATTTCTCCAAGTATAGGTTAACCCATAGTAGATAAGATGACAGAATAATTACGACAATGAGCAATGATGAGAATATGCAACCAATTTAAAAATTTTAATATAATTTAAACTTAAGTTATTCTAGGATCTCCCCGCCCGACAAAAACCATCCTAAACCCCATGATCCCTGTGAGGCCCTAAACCTTGTAATTTTGAGTTATTTATATACGTGACGCTTTCATTCTAGTATATGATAGCATCGATGCATGTTTTATGCTTTAAAGTTGTAGAAAAGCATGTGTAAATGTGTTTTATGCTTTCCCAGACCTTGGTTAGGTGGGTTGGGTTGGTTTTTGAGCCTTTAAATCGTAACAGAAACAAGTAGGCTTCTGCTCGAGGGTTCAGTTGACTGAGGGGGTTAGTTCGGTCGACTAAACTGGTTTTTGGGAGTTCGGTAGACTGAACTCCTTGGTTTGATCGACTAAACAGAGGCGGTGCAGGTTTTTCTAGGAGCTTCAGTCGACTAAAGTGCTCTCCTCAGTCGACTGAACAGCCTTTTTGATGCGCTTATAAGAGGTTCCAGGGGATGGAGTGTTTGGGAAGGATTTCTTGAGACCTAAGTTTCCATTTTCTCCTCCTTCTCTCTAGCTTTGAGGGCCCTAGGCTTGATTTTGAGTTGATTCCTTCGTGGATCCTTGCTATTGGGGCCAAAGGCTTTGCATCCATCCGACTGGATTCTCGTTCTGACACTGTTCAGTTTTGAGATGTTAAGTTCTTGACTCTTCGAGGTAGGATTCTAGACCTACTACTGTTATGAGGGTGTTATATGTAGTTATACTTGCTTTCACCAGGTAGAAATGCATGAAATTTTATTTACATGTTTTAGACCGTGGTTTTTGGGTAAACGTGGGGTTTTTACGCCTTTTCTCGGTTATATGCAAGTTTCAGATACGTGGTATCTGTGGTTTTCAAAAGGAGGTTTGAAAACGAGGTGTTCTGTGAAATCGGGTGAAAAACATGCTTTTGGAGGTTTGGAGCTAACCCGCGGGGTTGAGTCTCACCTTTTAAACATTTTGTTGGAAATGGTCTTAGATCACCATTTTGATGGATTAAATCTCTTTTATACATGTGTTGTATAAAATTTTTTGTGGGTTTCGTAGTTGAGCTACGGTGGGTTTTAAAATGTTATCCATAGATGTACCGTGACAGATTGTGATTTGAGTTTGGCTTCCATTGCTCCTTGGTGCAAGTCCAAAAACGTGCGCAGAGTGGGTTCGCTACGGTCCCTTGGGTTAATCCCCGTAAACGTGGTTTGGTTATGTTTCGTCCATCGGTCGTGGCAAACTGTAAAGAAACAAGTGTGTGATTTGGGTGCTTTCCCATCGGTCAGGGAAATCCGTAAAGAAGTCGGTTGCCTTTTTGAATGGCGTTGTTGTTGTAACTCCATATAGAACTTTTCATTACCTAGCAGGCCTTTAGGGGTTCAGGGCTAGGGTAATGGACATGAGTTTATAGTTGTTACCTTTGTCGGTACGACAGAGTCGGTACATAGAATTTCATTTACATCTTTTCTCCTCGGCTGTGTGGCCTGAGCAGAGCTTACTATTTATTTACAACTTTCCCTTAACTGTGACATGATATCTATTAGGATGATATGCATAGTTTGAAGGATGGAAAACTTGGGTTTTTATGAGATAAAACCTTTTGAGACTCGTGATAGTTTGACAAAAAACATGTGATTTTGGAAGGAAAATCTTTTTGGCTCATGTGGTTGAGCCCGTGTGTGTATAATTACATAGCCTGCTTTACAGTTTTATTGTCTTTGTTCTATTGGGATTTTTCTCACGGTGTGGGATTTTGCTGTAAAATATTTTCAGGTGAGTATGATGAGATTACCTAGTTGTAGAGGTGATGGAAGATTTGCTATAATTTTTCCCTTTTTGAGACATGTACTTACACATGTGACGCCTGTTGAGGATGGTTTTGTACGCCTTGAGGCGATACTATTATTCATGTATGAGATTGCATGATTTACAGTTTTATGAGAGTTGAACTGTGGGGACTTTTATCCAAATGTTGTACATTTTTATTACCAACTGTGAAACCTATTTTCTTAAATGGGTGTTTTGGTGTGCTTTCGCGTGATCTGGATGTTTGGGGCGTGACAACTTGGTATCAGAACTTTGGGTTCGAATACCTATGAGCCATGGGAAAGAGGGTACATCACCTTGTGAGGATGTATGTGTCCTTGATTGCATATGTTTATGAGTTTTCTTATATAAGCATGATAGCCTATTCAGCATGATGATTGCGTATACGTGGGTATGGAGGTTGGACCTTGGGATTGATTACTCTTGCCTTCGGGCGTTTGGATTAACATACTTTGGAGCCATGTTAGAGATGCATTTCACGGACATGATTTCAAGCCAGGAATCTGAGTACGTTATTCAGAGTGACAAGTCTTTCTTGTCGGTTCTCCTCGGTATGTGAGATGTGATGACATGATATTATGTGGCTATGTGTTAGCATGCTCATGTGTCTTTTACGTTAGCAATAACATGATGTATGGATTCTTATCCTGTTATGTTCCTTTCGTATAGAGTTATGTCCACGCAGGGAGGACGAGGCTGAGGTCGAGGCCGTGGCCGTGGTTCTGGCCGAAGGGGCGTTCCAGTCCCAGATGTTGGGGATGCTAATGCACCCCAAGGACCTGTTGCTAAGGGAGAGCTATTGCGTGAGATGGTCGGCTCCATCCGTGAACTGGCTGAGGCCTCTAGAGGAGAGGAACCATATCTGAGCCGAGGGTGACGGTTGCGATGCGGGAGTTTCACCGTATGGACCCTCCTACCTTTTCTGGGGATCCCAATCCCATGGTTGCCACTGAGTGGCTGGAGCTGGTTACCAGGATTCTGGATTCGCTTCAGATTAAGGAAGATGATCTGAGGGTTATATGTGCCGCCTTCCAGCTGAGAGGGAGTGCTCACATGTGGTGGAAGTTCGCCAAGACCACAGTGGTAGGCATCTAGGATGCATTCACGAAGGTATTTCTGGAGAAATACTTGCCAGCGACTCTAAGGGATCTCTACAGGGAGGACTTCCTGTTTCTGACACAAGGGACGATACAGTGCTTGAGTATGAGGCTGAGTTTACTAGCCTATCCAAGTTTGCACCAGAGATCGTTCCTACTGACGAGTTTCGTGCAAAACGGTTCGAGAGGGGTTTGAGGCCCGCTATTCAAGACAGAGTGGCAGCACTGAGGCTGCAGGTTTTTACAGAGTTAGTGGAGACCACCATGAAGGTGGAGGATACTCTCAATGAGACGCGCCGAAACAGAGACAGTCGGGGACAGCAGGACATAGGATGTGCACAGTTCCGGGGACGCAGGGACAAGCGTCAGCGGACATCCGGTTCAAGTTCTTATCCGGTGGGGTCTTATCAGCCACAGTCTTCTGCATCTACTCATCCAGTAGCCTCAACGGGATGGTCAAATCAGAGGGAGCTTGTTTTTTATATATGCCAGCGGCCAGGACATCGTGCGGCTGAGTGCAGGAGTGCAGCGCCTGTTCAGGCACAGTCGCAGTCGTAGGCTCAGGGGAGAGGGCAACTGGTCTATTTTGAGTGTGGACAGTCTGGGCATATCTGGAGGAACTGCCCTCGAGGAGGGAGCAATCAGAGCACAGTAGGAGCACCAATTGTTCCACCTGGCCAGGGACGACAGACATATCAGCAGCCTAGAGCTCAGACGTCCCATTTTACAGAAGGAGGAGCTTCAGTGTAGTCTGGTAGACAGTCGGCAGTTTAGAGCCGTAGCGGGCCAGCCAGAGCTTATGTTCTTGCAGATCCTACTTCATCCAGAGCACCGATCGTACCCGATGTTGCTGCTACAACCTCCATGATCAGAGGTACTCTTCTAGTCTTCAGATCATGGGCCAGTGTTCTTATCGACACTAGAGCATCACACTCATTTATATCTTCTGCTTTCGCATCTGCATTGGAGTTGCAAATGGATTGGTTGGGTAGTACTATGTGCGTGGAGACCCCAGTGAGTGGGAGTGTGAAGTTTAGTCTTGTCTGTAGATCTTGCATGTTGGAGGTTGCTGGTCATTGTATAGTGTTTGACCTTGTTATCCTAGACATGACTGCGTTTGACGTCATCCTAGGGATGGACTGGCTGACCACCTATCGTGCCTTCATCGATTGCGATTGACGGAGGGTGATGATTTGTACCCCAGCCTGAGATTGCTTTTGTTTTATGGGAGACCGGGATGGGGGTTTGAGGTCTATGCGTTCCCTTTTTGCAGCCCTTATGTTGGATGAGGTAGTTAGGGTTCAAGGAGAGTTACCTCTGGTGGTGTTCGACTATCCTGATGTCTTTCCTGTTGATCTATTTGAGTTTCCACCGTGTCGCGATGTAGAGTTCTCTATTGATCTAGTTCCCGGAGCTGCTCCCATATCTATACCTTCCTGCCGTTTTGCACCCACTGAGTTGCGTGAACTCAAGGTGTAGTTATAGGAGTTGCTAGATAGAGGGTTTATACGCCTGAGTACTTCTCCGTGGGGAGCTCCTGCTCTTTTTGCGAAGAAGAAGGATGGATCGTTGCGTTTGTGTATCAATTACAAGAAGCTAAACCAGGTGACAGTGAAGAACAAGTATCCGATGCTGAGGATAGATGACTTCTTCGATCAGCTGAGGGATTCGAGCTGCTTCTCGAAGATTAACTTAAGATCAGGATATCACTAGTTGAGGATTAGGGACGAGGACATAGCGAAGACCGCTTTCAGGACACGCTATGGTCACTATGAGTTTCTGGTTATGCCGTTTGGTCTGACGAACGCACCTGCTACATTCATAAGTTTGATGAACTAGATTTTCCATCCTTGGACAGTTTTGTGGTAGTGTTTGTGGATGATATTCTCGTATACTCACCTACTAGGGAAGCACACGAGGATCACTTGCGAATTGTGCTACAGACCTTGAGAGAGCACCGCTTGTACACGAAGTACAAGAAGTGCGAATTCTGGATGTCGGAGGTGAGATTTTTGGGACACGTGGTGTCGACAGACGGGGTATCAGTGGATTTTTCAAAGACAGATGCTGTAACCGGTTGGGAGCGACCAAAGAACGTCTTTGAGATTCATAGCTTTTTGGGTTTAACCGGCTATTATCGACGGTTCGTGAAGGACTTTGCTAGACTTGCTGCACCGATGACGCGCCTGACATGGAAGGGTGTTGTGTTTGCTTGGAGTGAGTCCTGTGAGTCAGCATTCCAGGAGCTGAAGACGAGGTTGACTAGTCTGCCAGTGTTGATCATTTCATAGCGAGGCTTGGGATATACTGTATATTGTGATGCATCACATGACGGTCTCTGATATGTTCTGATGTAGGAAGGCAAGGTTGTAACCTACGGTTCCCGACAATTGAAGACGCACGAGAGGAACTATCCTACAAACGACTTGGAGTTGGCAGCTATGGTCTTCGCCTTGAAGACATGGCGTCACTATCTGTATGGTGAGAATTTTGAGGTTTTCTCCGATCACAAGCGCTTAAAGTACTTTTTTTCGCAGAAGGACCTGAACTTGCGCTAACGGCAGTGGATGGAGCTGTTGGAAGATTATGATTTTGATTTGCAGTACCATCTAGGAAAGGCCAATGTTGTGGCAGACGCGCTCAGTAGGAGATCTCACGGGTCGTTAGCTTCTGTGGCTATACGTGAGTGGGACATGCTTGCAGATGTTGGGGAGTTTGAATTGTGCCTCAGGGAGATCGAGACGGGTGCCACCTTGTTTTTTGTAGTTACTCGACCAGCGTTGATAGCACGTGTACTAGAGGTCCAGTAGACGGATCAGGAGGCTCAGATGATACGAGACCGCGTTGCTAGTGGCGAGGATACAACAGGCTAGATTGTGGGTTCTGATTAGAGTTTGAGGTTAGCTGGGAGATTGTTTGTGTTAGAGTCATGCCGAGCTGATCTTCTACGTGAGTGTCATCATTCTCGGCATACCGTGCATCCTGGAGGCACGAAGATGTACCATGACCTACGTCGTCAGTTCGATTGGATAGGGATGAAGCGAGATGTGATCCAGTTTGTTTCCCGATGCCTCACCTATCAGCAGGTAAAGGCAGAACATCAAAGACCGACAGGATTGCTACAGTCACTGCCTATATTGGAGTAGAAGTGGGAGCATGTCACGATGAACTTTGTGTCAGGACTTCCTCAGTCACCTAGGCGACACGACACCGCGTGGGTTGTGGTTGATAGGTTGACGAAGTCTGCACATTTTCTGCCCATCCGAGTGAGGGATTCGGTGGAACCACTGAGTAGCTTGTACATCAGGGAGGTAGTCAGATTGCATGGAGTGCCAGTGTCTATTGTTTCAGACCGAGACCCGCACTTCACTTTGCGCTTTTGGCAGAGTCTACAAGAGACCTTGGGGATGAACTTGACGTTCAGTACTGCTTTGCACCACCATATGGATGGCAGTCAAAGAGGACTATACAGATTCTGGAGGATATGCTGAGGTCATGTGTCCTTGATTTTAGAGGTTCGTGGGAGGATCATCTACCATTGGCAGAGTTTGCATACATTAATAGCTATCAGACCAGTATTGGGATGGCACCGTATGACACTTTGTATGGTAGACCGTGTAGATCACCCGTGTGTTGGACAAACGTGGGAGAGACCACAGTCTTGGGACCTGACATGGTACGAGAGATGACAGAGAAGGTTGTTGTGATTCGGCAGCGCCTACTGACAGCGCAGAGCCACCAGAAGAGTTATGCAGATCGGAGGAGGCGACCTTTAGAGTTTACAGTTGGAGATCAAGTATTTCTGAAGGTCTCGCCACGTAGAGGTTTGATGAGATTTGGTCGTAGCGGGAAGCTGTCACCAAGTTTCATTGGACCTTTTGAGATTCTTGATAGGGTTAGTGAGGTTGCTTACCGTTTGGCGTTACCACCTCAGTTAGCATCAGTGTATAACGTGTTCCACGTTTCTATGCTTTGGAGGTACGAACTAGATCCTTCACATGTGTTAGATTGGGCTGGGCAACGGATTGATGAGAATGCCACCTATGAGGAGCGTCCAGTGAGGATTCTTGATACGAAGGAGCAGATGTTACGGGGCAGAACAATTGCGTATCTCAAGGTCTTATGGCATCATCATGGGGTTGAGGAAGCGACATGGGAGCTTGAGTCTTAGATGCGTGCTAGATATCCAGACCTTTTCACCTCGTGACCTTGTTGCGAATTTCAGAGGCAAAATTCCTTAAGGGGGGAGAGTTGTGAGACCTAAACCTTGTAATTTTGAGTTATTTATATACATGACGCTTTCATTCCAGTATATGATAGCATCGATGCATGGTTTATGCTTTAAAGTTGTAGAAAAGCATGTGTAAATGTGTTTTATGCTTTCCCAAACCTTGGTTAAGTGGGCTGGGTTGGTTTTTGAGCCTTGAAACCATAACAAAAACCAGTGGGCTTCTGCTCAAGGTTTCAGTCGACTGAGGGGGTTAGTTTGGTCGACTGAACTGGTTTTTGGGAGTTCGGTCGACTGAACTCCTTGGTTCGGCCGACTGAACTAAGGCGGTGCACGTTTTTCTAGGAGCTTTAGTCGACCGAAGTGCTCTCTTCAGCCGACTGAACAGCCTTTTTGGCGTGCTTATAAGAGGTTCCAGGGGCTGGAGTGTTTGGAAAGGATTTCTTAAGACCTAAGTTTCCATTTTCTCCTCCTTCTCTTTAGCGTTGAGGGCCCGGGGCTTGGTTTTGAGTTGATTCCTTCGTGGATCCTTGATATCGGGGCCGAGGTCTTTGCATCTATCCGACTGGATTCTCGTTCTAACACCATTCAGTTTTGAGACGTCGAGTTCTTGACTCTCCAAGGTAGGATTCTAGACCTACTACTGTTATAAGGGTGTTATATGCAGTTATACTTGCTTTCACTGGGTAGAAATGCATGAAATGTTGTTTACATGTTTTAGACCATGGTTTTTGGGTAAACGTGGGGTTTTTACGCCTTTTCTCGGTTATATGCATGTTTTGGGTACGTGGTATCTGTGGTTTTCAAAAGGAGGTTTGAAAACGAGGTGTTTTGTGAAATCGGGTGAAAAATGTACTTTTGGAGGTTTGGAGCTAACCCGCGGGGTTGTGTCTCACCTTTGAAATGTTTTGTTGGAAATGGTTTTAGATCTTCATTTTGATGGATTGGATCCCTTTTATACACGTGTTGTATAAACTATTTTGTCGGTTTCGTAGTTGAGCTACGATGGGTTTTAAAATGTTATCCATAGATGTACCGTGACAGATTGTGATTTGAGTTGAGCTACAATTGCTCCTTGGTGCAAGTCCAAAAACGTACGCAGAGTGGGTTCGCTACGGTCCCTTGGGTTAATCACCATAAATGTGGTTTGGTTATGTATCGTCCATCGGTCGTGGCACACCATAAAGAAACAAGTGTGTGATTTGGGTGCTTTCCAATCGGTCAGGGAAATCCGTAAAGAAGTCGATTGCCTCCGTGAATGGCGTTGTTGTTGTAACTCCGTATAGAACTTGTCATTACCTATCAGGCCTTCATTGGTTCAAGACTAGGGTAATGGGCAGGAGTCTATAGTTGTTACTTTGTCGGTACAACAGAGTCGGTACATAGGATTTCATTTACATCTTTTCTCCTCGGCTGTGTCTGAGTGGAGCTTACTGTTTATTTACTTCTTTTCCTTAACTGTGACATGATATCTGTTAGGATGATATGCATAGTTTGAAGGATGAAAAACTTGAGTTTTTATGACATAAAACCTTTTGAGACTCGTGATAGTCTGACGAAAAACTTGTGATTTTGGAAGGAAAACCTTTTTGGCTCTTGTGGTTGAGCCCGTGTGTGTATAATTGCATAGCCTGCTTTATAGTTTTACTATCTATGTTCTATTGGGCATTGGCTCACGGTGTGGGATTTTGCTGTAAAACCTTTTCAGGTGAGCATGATGAGATGACCTAGTTGCAGAGGTGATGGAAGATTTGCTATAGTTTTTCCCTTTTTGAGACATGTACTTACACATGTGACACCTGTTGAGGCTGGATTTGTAGGCCTTGAGACGATACTATTATTCATGTATGAGATTGCGTGATTTACAGTTTTGTGAGAGTTAAACTGTGGGGACTTTTATCCAAATGTTGTACATTTTTATTACCAACTGTGAAACCTATTTTTCTTAAATGGGTGTTTTGGTGGGCTTTCGCGTGACCCGGATGTTCGAGGCGTGACAGTCCCTATCACGCTGACTGACAAAGAACGTTACTTAAGCCGTGGGATGACTACGTAGTGGACTAAGTATCCAGCCGGGTCATCACTGACGGCAAGGGCGTGAACAAGTCAACACTTCAGGCTGTCGACTCTCAAGTCAAGGTCAAAAGCGAGATTGCGAAATCTAACTCCTATTATTACGCCACCCGAACCGCCTTCTCCAAAATATAATTTATAACAACGTGTATTTAGCACTAAGGGCAAAAAATCCATTCAAAATTAACCAAGGCATAAAGTCACAATTTCTCTAAGTGTCATTGTACCACCCTAAAGTTCAATTTCATCTATTTTTCATAATCTTTAAGTGATCCCTGTAAAATCCACCCAATGATGATGTGGCATGATACTATATGTTAAAATTATGATTTTCAACTTTCATAGAAATTCATGCATGGATATAATTATTTAGCATGTAAAAACAAATGTACTAATTATTCTAAAGTTACCTCAAAATGCTTAGGCTAAAAATTACAATGTGCGTAGACCGACGATTTAACTAAATTTGCATGTAAATAACTCAACTACTAAAATCATGCAATTATATCAAGACAAAATTACACCTTCTAATTATTTAATCATGTATAACAAAACATAGGAAACCCAAAGTAATAGTATTAACACTAAATCACATTTAACCACAGTTAGGATTTTCAGGTTTTAGCTACGGGTTTTAGGGTTTTTAAAACACATAGACCTGGAAATAAAATTTGATATTTTGTAGGCACCCTATTTGGGAGGTTCGGAACACTTTTTATGTTTTACACGTTTTCAAATTTTGCCTCTAAGGCCTCGGGTTTAACAAAACCAATTTTTGTGATAGTGTAGAGAAAAATTTTCAGAACAGTGGCACGAAAACTCAATGGCTTCAAAAATAAAAATGAGGACTTAAACTTAAAAATTCATTTAAAATTTTTTTTCAGTAGTAGATCTATGAGTTTAGAAGCTCTGGAACTTGACCTTGTATTTGTTTCATTTTACGTGAATTTATTATAAATATTCTACCAAACAGTGTCCAGATTCGATACATTTTAGGAAAATCGTTTTCATTTTCTCTATATACATGCAAACAGGTTGATTCTAGTGGAGTTAAAAAAATAAGATGTTTATCTATCCAACCACATAAAAATCACACTGAGAGCTTACCTTTACAGGAAATGGCATGGATTCAAATGGTCTGTCCAAATAACCATTTTAACCCAATTTACTTCTCTATTTTTAGAAAAATAAGGGAAACATTTGGACCCCAAGAAAATGCGTGCATGCAAATAATATATACATGAAACTACAGTAAATATTTTAGAAACTTTTGATGAGTCTAGGTCACTAAAAAAAATAGAAAAAATTGAATTTTTTACAAAAAACCCTCGCTGGCCAGATTTGAGTATGAAGAAAATAGGTGTTTTCTAGGCCCATAGGCCAATGGCCCTTGTATGCATGGCTATATCTCTCATATATGTGGGTTATATATGAGATATATGCCATTTTCATGGATCAAAAGCAAAAAACAAATGGTAGATGACTGAGGAGAATGAGTAAAAGTAGAAAATAGGTTCAAAACCACATCTCATAGTGTTGAGCATGAATCTTGAACCTAGAGGTGTTTAGGAGCTAAGAAGACCTTAGAATATGGAAAATAAGTGTATAATAATATTGTTCCTACCTTCATTTAAAGGATGAAGTTGATGAATGTGGAAGATCTTGAAGAAGAATACTCAAAAGGAAGCTTTAAGGGCTTTAAACACCAAGAACTTGTCTTACTCTCTCACTAGGATCTCTCTAGCACTACTTGGAACACTTAGCAATATTTTCAAAACAAATTCTAGTTGGTTTCCTCTCTCTTGGCCGAACAAGGAGGGAGTTGTGGTCTCTTTTAAAATCATTTTTCTAACTAACATGAGGGTTATGATGTGTGTGTAAGACTTATGGAGCCCTATATCCACTTAAATTGCATGCATGTATCTAAAAATTAACTTATTATGTATTTTTAGCTATGAATATAAAATATTTGTATTAATATAATAATTTTAGGTGTTGTACTAAATTTTTACATCTTAGTTTAATTATAGCATTATTTAGTTGTGGTGGTTGGGGTAAATTTTAATTTTTGTACAATTTCGTAACTTGATATATATTTTTAATTACTTTTATACTTGTTTTAATTTAATTTGATGAATTTAGATTTTAAAACTTAATTTCATATACCTATATATATATATATATACCTATACATTTATAATATTACTTTTGGTTATTTTAATAGAGATTGTGTGTTGTAGAGAATTAGGATTTATTAATTATTTTATTGTGTTTGTTGTAGCGAATCTCTTAAGTATTTATATATACTTATGTATATAAAACTTGTATTGGAGTTTGTGTTGTAGTCACATGATTAATTATTATAAAAAAATTATTATTATTATTTATTTATTTATTTATTTTTTGAGTGATCATGACGATATGGACGACTACACTACAGGTATACTACCGTTACTATTATTATATCTAAAAAGCGGGTCCTTACACTAAAACTATGTATTACAGTCGTACTGATAATATGTCCATTTCTATCTAAACTGTGAACATGAAACTTATATTTTGCAAGAATCTAAAATTAGATCTTCTGTGTAGATGCCGTACTCTACACACTACATTAAATACTATACAGAATATTGGACATCCATGCATAATAAAGAAATGATATACTTAAATTGTTCATAAAGATTCTCATAAAATAAAAAATTAATTTTATTAAAATAAAATTAAATACTAAAAAACATGTTTTTCAGTATACCAACCATAAGAATCTCCCACTTATACTCAAAACCATGTTACCATATATTTGACTCCTATGCCCTCTACATGACTATCAAAATTCTTAACCGGTAAGCTATTTGTAAAGGATCTGCAAGGTTGTCTCCTGATATAAGCTCTATGTCTGACTTGAAATCTGAGTCTGTGTACCCCAAAGGTACTAGACTATCTGCCTAGTAAACCAACATATAATCCTTAGTCATTTTTAGGTACTTGAATATATTCTTTACTGCAGTCTAATGCTTTGGCCCTGGGTTGGACTGATATCTGCTAATCATACCAACAACAAAGTAGATGTCGGGTCTAGTACAAAACATAGCATACATGTGGCTTCCTATTGCCGAAGCATAAGGAACCGTCTTCATTTTCTCTATCTCATCAGGTGTCTTAGGACTCTGAGACTTGGATAGAGTGATTCCATGCCTGAAAGGGAGAAACCCTTTATTTGGAATCCTGCATGCTAAAACGAGTAAGAATATCATCAATATATTTTGCTTGTGATAAGCTCAACATCTTTTGTTTTCGATCTCGCACAAGCTTGATCCCAAGGATGTGACTGACTTCTCCCAAATCTTTCAGATCGAACTACCCAGATAACCATACTTTAACCGTAGATAATGCCCCCACATCGTTTTCGATGAGCAAGATATCGTCTACATAAAGTACTAGAAAGATCACCACGCTTCCATCACGCTTCTTGTACACAAATGACTCATTCAGATTTTGATCAAAACTATAAGACTTAATAGTTTGATCAAATCGAGTGTTCCAAGACCTCGATGCCTACTTAAGTCTATAAATAGATCTCTTAAGTTTACACAATATGTGTTCTTGGCCCTTTGTAATGAATCCGTCTAGTTGTATCATATAGATACACTTATCAATACTTTTGTCAAGAAAAGCTGTCTTGACATCTATTTGCCAGATTTCGTAAACGAAATGAGTGGCAATAGATAAGTGAATCCAGATAGACTTAAGCATGGTAACCGACGAAAAGGTTTCCTCATAATCGATCCCTTCTTTCTGAGTGAACCCTTTAGCAATAAGCCTAACTTTGAAGCTTTTAACCTTTTCGTCTACTCTTCTTTTCCTCTTGTAGATTTACTTGCATCCAATAGATTTTATCCCTTCAGGTGGTTCTACAAGTTTTCAGACCTGACTGAAATACATAGATTTCGTCTCTGAATTCATTGTCCTTTGCCGAAGATTTGTATTTTTGTTTTGAAGTGATTCATTGTAGTTATAGGGCTCGGTATCTAGTTCAATCGGAATCCTGTCAAAAGACTCTCCTAAGAAAATATACCAGTCAGGTTGATGAACAACCCTCCTAATATGACGAGGCACTACATGTGTCTGTGTACTAGTAGTAATAAGTTGTGCAAAATCAGAATCTTATGCATCATCACCCTATTCATGATTTGCACCTGTCCCAATAATCCTCCCACAACGACGAGGTAATGGGATATCAGTGACTTGTTCTTCCGTTCTACTAGTATTTCCTTTTAGTTCTTCTGGAATAATATTGCTTTTGGGCCTGTGATCTATAATATAATCCTCTTCTAAGAATCGGGCATTGATGCTAATAATGACCTTATGATCCTTAGGATTATAAAATAGACCATCCTTCGTTCCCTTGGGATACCCAACAAAGAAACAAACTTCTTTCGTCGGTTCCAACATACTCGCGTTTACTTTCAGCACATGTGCTGGATACCCCTAAATCCAAATGTGTTTCAGACTAGGCTTATGCCCGGTCCACAATTCTGTGGGAGTAGAAGGTACTGACTTAGAAGGTACCAAGTTCAGAATGTAAGCCGTTGTCTCTGAAGCGAGTCTCCAAAATGAATCGGGTAAACTTGAATAACACATCATGGACCTTACCATTTCTATTAGAGTCCTATTCCTTCTTTCTGCAACACCATTCTGCTGCGGAGTGCTAGGTGCAGTCAACTGGGATGTAATCCCATCTAATGACAAGTAGTTCTTAAACTCTCTAAAGAGGTATTTTCCACTACGGTCGGATCATAGTGATTTGATACTTTTACCCAAACGCTTCTCCTCTTCTGCCTTGAATTCTTTAAATTTCTCAAAGCATTTAGACTTACGGTGCATCAGGTAAATGTATCAATACCTTCAATAGTCATTAATGAAACAGATAAAGTACTTAAAGCCACCTCTAGTCCAGATTATCATAGGATCACACATATCAGAATGAACCAATTCTAACGATTCTTTAGCTTTATACCCTTTGGCCGAAAAGGGCCTCTTGGTCATTTTACCTTCTAAGCAAGATTAATAGACTGGAAGTGCCTCGACTTCTAATGAACTCAAAAGTTTATCTGCTACCAGTCTGTTTATCCTTTTTAGATTAATATGACCCAAATGTAAGTTTCAATGAAATGTTAGGTTAAGTAAAGAAGGAAACATTATCTTATATCTTAAAATAAATGTGTTATTCATTTCAGTCAGTTACAGTGTATGAGTGATTCGAGTGATAATATAAAGATCATCCACCAATGTACGAGAACATATAAACTGTTTATTATCTTTAACAACCACAGAGTTATTAAAATAAACCAAATATCCATTTATAGCCAATCTAGAAACCAAACTTAAGAGTCTTCTAATGGCAGGTACATAAAGACAATCTCTCAATATTAAAATCCGATCTTTACCAAAACTGAGAGTGACATCTCCTACT
>JAULJZ010014267.1:0-16204 GCA_032270985.1 Heliamphora pulchella | reverse complement strand
GTTAAATCCCTGTTATGTCGGACCCTTCGAGATCTTAGAAAAGGTGGGACCCGTAGCTTATCGTTTGGCTTTAACACCTGTGTTCGCCCAGATTCATGATGTTCTTCATGTGTCGATGCTAAGAAAATACATCGCTGACCCAACACATGTCCCAACACGACCCACATGTGGAAATAAATCCAAACTTGAGTTACGAAGAATGACTGATACACATCCTAAACCACCAAGAGATGCGACTCCGAAACAAAGTTATTCCACTTGTCAAAGTATGGTGGGACAATCATTCAGGAGGTGAAGCTACGTGGGAGAAAAAAATCGACATGAGAAGAAAATATCTGAAACTTTTTGCATAAGGTACAATACCCCTTCACCTAACCTAAGCCAAGTTCGGAGGACCAAACTTTCTAAAGGTGGGGAGGATGTGACACCGAACCTTTAAAAAAAATAATAATAATAACAATAATAATAAAAGTAATTAATTTATCATAAGACCCTAAATAGAATTTCTAACAAAATTTTAGAATTAATTTTAAGATTTAAGTTCAAGAATTTACGTCTAATAAAATTTTAAATAATCAAGAGTTGAGATAAAAATGTATTGAATGGTTAGAAAAATTTTCTGCAAATTTTATTTTCATGATAAATCATAAAATAACATTAAAAGGTTATCTTGGATTTTTGAGAATTTTATGAACTGAAATTTTTACAATTATTAAAAATATTAGTAATCATTAAATTGCGACAAAAAAAAATTAAATAGATAAAAACCTCTAGTAAAGATTCTAACTATACGATAATTCATAGAAATACATTAAAAGTTTATACTTAATTTTTTAGATTTTTCTGAATTGAAAATTGTACATCAAAAATTTTATGAAGTATCTATGTGCAAATTAAATGTATCATGTGCGTTAGAGACAGCTATCCTTTCCAAACGTGTATAAATAATTAGTGAATTCGCTGATTTTGCGCACACGCTGAAAACGATGAGAGATCCCACATATATATATATAAGCTAAGCTTCTTCTTCTAACACAGCTAACCCCACGCCGCAGTACACCACCGCCACCAACAACCGCCACCAACCACTCACCGCCGGCGCCACCTCCGGCCTCTAGCCACCGCCACCTCACTGACCACCCACCGTCGTTCACCTCAAGACACCACCAGTCTCTGCCGTCTCTCTCTACGCTCCCCTGCGCTCTCTCTCTCCCTCAGTCCCTCTCTCCCTCTCTCTATTTCTCTCTCTATGTCATCTCTCTCCTCTATATGTATATGTATATATATATACTCTCTCTCCCTCTCCATCTCTTCGTGTGTATCCCTTTCTTCCTTTCTCTCACCACTCCACCACCGCACACACCATCACCGCCGTGAGACCACACTTCCATTTCTATTTAAACCAAGTAATTTCATGGAGATGAATAGCCAGTTTGTGTATTGGTGTTTGGTGTTGCCATGTTTGCTATGTGTGTGTATGTGTGCATGTTTAAATGAGAATTGTTTGGTTGCTATGTTTTTAATTGAGAATTGTTTTACTGCTTTGTTTTGTGAAGTTTTAAATTTATTATAAAAGAGTTTTAAAGAAACTTGAAATAAGAATTTTAAATTAAATTTTAAATTGAAGATCTAGAAAATTTAAGATATGAAGAATTTTAAAATTTTTAAAGATTTTAATAAAAGAACTCAATTAGAATAAAATAATTTTATCCTTGTAAAAGCTAGTCTTTAACTAAAATGGTTGCTTTCGTATGGAAAAGAATAAAAAAAACTTAAAATATTTTCATGTATCAAATTATTAAAGTTAACTTTAATTTAACTTAAGTTATATTTTTTGCACTTAAAACATTTCTTTTTAGTGTAAACCAAGTTTTTCAATTGAAAATAAACATAGTTCAAAATGATTGTTTTTTTTATCAAAATTTTTATGAGCCATTAGTTTTAAAAATGCAAGTATTTTAGTATAATTTTGCAAAATCTTATAAACTATTATTCCTAATTAAAAATTAGACCTTAAATAAAACTTTGTGAATATTTATTATTTAAAATGTAAAATTTTTACTAAAACTAGTTCTTTTATCTTTTTGTTTAAAATCTGAAAATCACTATCAAACCCTACGAAAGTCAGGTGAGTCTTCTAATATCTAAGTTAATTGACTTTTCGATTACCGTTTTATAACGATCTTAATGTGCACCACAATTGTCACGTCCCAAAACTCAGGGTCACGTGAAAATTCACCAAACACCAGTTTTATGAAAATAAGTTTTCATACATTTAAATTCACCTGTTGAAATCAGAAGAATACCCAACATGCATCTCCCATAAGCAGTAAATATCATATTCAACAAGGATACATATATCGCCCTGAGGCATAAAAAACATGCCTTCTAGTAGGCATATAAAAAGGAAAATTAGAAAGTCTTCCGCTACCACAAGCACCACTAGATCAACTCCTCGTGATCATCAATCTCCAAACCTGAAAATAATTTTACAACAAATTTCCACACTGTGAGCCGAAACCCAATAAAAACAGACTATAAAGCTGTAAAGCAGGATATGCAATCATATAATGAGAGCTAACTCAACCACTAAGCCAAAAATGTTTTACATCATAAAATTTCAAGTTTTTCCATCAGACTCCTATAAGCCTCCCAAACAGTTTTCCATCCACAAACCAAGCATTTAAACAATTCAAATAACATTTCACAGTTAACGAAAACCGTAACCAAAACGTTATTTTCCCACTTGGATCATACACCGAGAAAAAATAAAATGAATCCTACGTACCGACTTCGTCTCAAGGGGACAGAGGTATTAACTACAGACTCCTGCTCCTTTACCCAATCCCTACACATTGTAGGACCGGTTAGGTAAATGCAAATTCTATACGAAGCACCATAACGTACAAGCTAACTTTACGGACTGAAATCGAAAGATAAAAGCACCTACCACATTCTTTACGGGAACTACCCCAAAGGACAAAGGTACCTTCTCTGCGCACGTTTTCAGAGTTTCACCGAGGGCAACTCGTGCCAAATACCCGCTATCCTGATACATATAGAGAATCAATTCCAAAACCAAAACCTTTCCACAAAACCAAAACGTTTCCACAAATATACATTAAACATGTATATATAGATCCATCCATCAACATGGAGATCAAACAAAAACATTTCAAAATGTTTTTCCTCGTTTTCAACAAAACGTTTCAAAAATGAGACTCAATCCCAAAGGTTGGCTCAAAACCTCCAAAACACCAAGTGTTGAGATTTTTATAAAAAATCACTATTTTCAAATCCACCTTTGAAAACCATACGTCCACAAGCCATACAATGTAATAAACCAAGAAAACCAAAAAACATGCTTTTTACTCGAAAAATAAGGTTTAAACGTAAATATGACATTTGATGTATTTTTTACCCGGTGAAAACATGTATAATTACATATAACACCTGTATACAGCAGTAGGGTCTAGAATCTTACCTCGCTGAGTCGAAACTCAAAGTCTTGAAATCTGAACCTCATCGGAATGAGAATCAGACTTGATGGGTGCAAAACCCACGTCCCCGATAGCAAGAATCCGTAAACAATCTAAAAAAAATCAAGCATCGGTCCCTCAAAAGTTAGAGAGAAGGCAGAGAAACGGTAAACTTAGCTTCTAAGAAAGGTTTCTCAAAATATCTCAGCCACTGGGATATTTATAAGCACGGCAAAAATATCCTGTCCAGTCGACCAAACCCGCCAGTTCGATCGACCGAACTGAAAAATTTGGGTCCAGTCGAC
Organism: Heliamphora pulchella; assembly: GCA_032270985.1. NCBI lineage: Eukaryota > Viridiplantae > Streptophyta > Magnoliopsida > Ericales > Sarraceniaceae > Heliamphora > Heliamphora pulchella. The sequence goes on along the minus strand of JAULJZ010014267.1, from coordinate 12,420 downwards.
TGACCTGACCCCTCCAGTCGACCGAACCACTGGGCAGGAGCGTACTGGTTTATGCTTCGGTTTTATAGCCCAAAAACCATCCCAATCAGCCTAAACAAGGTCCAAGAAAGCGTAAAACATATCTACACATGCTGTTCTACAACTCCAAAGCATAAACCATGCATCAATGATATACATAACATGAAAGAAACACGTCAACATGCATATATATAAAAAATAAAGCAGTACATGGTCTCACAACAATTATATTGTTGAAAATGATTCTAGAAATGTGATATTATAAAGATGAGAATGATAGTATAAACGGCGTCACGACTGCTGGAAAAAGATAAAGTATACCAGCGAGGTGATGTAATAAGGGCGACGATCACTGCCAGGTGACTGGGAAATAACCATTTTTCACTGCGGGTAGCTCTCCAGATTGCTGGTAAAACCTTTCACACCCCAAACTTCGGGTCACGTGAAACATCCAACAACAATCATACATAACACCCAACTCGATGTTATACTCTCAAAACAAAGCATACATGCATTTAAATATATATCGCCCTCAAGCTTACAACACGCGATTCCAACATCACTAACATGTAAACATATGTGGTTCAAAAGAAACAAAAGAAAGATTACAAATCTTCTGGCCCTTCAGCACCGCCAAATCAACCTGCGTGACCGGTACCGAAAAAATATTTTAATTCCCACACTGTGAGCCAGAGCTCAGCAGAAACTAGACAAACATGCGATATAAACTAAACATTCTAGCAAAGTAATATGTATGCTACGACTTGCACGTGCCTCAAAACGAGTTTGAAAACATTTTTATATCATGACTCACAAGAGTCTGGAAAATAGTTTGAAAACGATTTTATTTACATACGAATATGCTACAATGCTTCACATGTAAAGATCGACTTCTATGAGCCTCGACTCTCACGAGCCCACATGCAATACAAGTATATGTATCGACTCACACGAGCCTCAAAGATAATAGGTATATGTATGCACTGCAGGTATACATATCTATATCGACTCTCACAAGCCTTGACAACAGATCTACAGTTCATGGTGATAGACACCTAACACAAGGATTTTCTTAGACTTTCACCGACGGACCACTGCCCCATCTACTACCCAGTTAACCGGAGTTAATTTATGCAACACTTGCAACCCATGCGACATACGACATCTACACGGCACAACACATGTATCCCACATAACGCACCACGTGCAACACACATAACACATGACCACTTTCCCGTCCTTCAGATACCCGCACACAAATGCATCGTTAAGGCCACTTTTTCGTCCCTCTGATTTCTACGCACACACACATGCATTGTTAACTAAAGTTAACGTATATCGAACCCATTTTTCATCCACGTTAACCAGAGCTAACACTCATCGAACCACTTTTTCGTCCACATACTACTTTTCCATCCAGAACACATCAAACCACTTTTTCGTCTACGAAACATCGGACCACGTTTTTGTCCGACCACATAACCATACACACACGTGTTACTAAAACCAGAGTTTTAGATACCGCAGGACCACATATCTGCCCTGCAACATGCATAAATAAAACTAGAGTTTTAAATGCACCTAACCACGTAAAATGCTACGTTTCACATCACGACGCCACATATTCCACCACAACAACACATGCCACACAACCCGACATCCACTCACCTAGAAGACCCATCCCCTCACCCGGACAACCAACAACGTATAAAACTAACGCCTAACCCGAAGGCCAACACCAAACCTCCCACAACACGGTTTTACAAACGTTTTCACAAATCACCGGCTTTTTCCCTAAAACTCCCATTAAAAAAAAGAACGTCGGATCCAACACTCCCTGCACCCAATGATGCGCCAACCACCACATGCACAACCGTGCACCAACACCCTGCATCTAACCATGCACGTCAAACCCAAGGATGACACCAAAACCCGAGCAACTCCCGCGGCCACCACACGACCTCTAAGGCCACAACATGACCAACACCCAACAAGAAACAACCCATACCCCTCTTCGTGGTTCTAATCGACGAAACCCCATAATTCCATCAATCGAAAAGCTACAAGAGGAGAGCTAGTCGATTGAATTCCATAATCTAATCAATCAAAAAGTCACAACGCAGCCACCAAAACCACAAAACGCCCCCACACAAGATCCAAACCCGTCTAACATAGCCACACGAACAATAGCATGTTCAATACGTCGGCAATAAGCCATAAAACACTTTAAAATCCCCTTTTTACTCAACCAAACATGGTATAAGCACATAAATCAACAATTCATGCATTTTATAAAATCCACGGACATACACGAGTCCACAACCCCGAAGGAAATCATAAAACACCCCTTTAAAGCCTTCTTGTCCAACGAAAAACCATCAAACACGATTTAGGGAACAAAAACCAACTTTTCATGCATTTTTATCCGATAAAAACTCATATAATTGCACGTAGCACCCTTATAAGACATGAGAGTCTAGGATCCTATCTCGGTGAGTTAAAAACTCGATGCCTCAAAAAATGAACCTCGCCGAAACAAGATTATGTCCGGATGAACACGAAGCCCTCGACACGTAGAACACGGATCCGCTACCCAATTGCCAAAGACCAAGCCCCGGGATCCCCAAAAGCTGGAGAGAAGGTAGAGAATATGTAGAGAGAGAAGAGAGAAAGAAGAAAAGACATTTTTTTCTTCAAAAATTAAGGCAAAATAACTTTATAGATTTTTGCACCAGGCTGTCACCGCTCGAGCGCTTAGGGTACCGCTTAAGCGGTTCCCACCACTACAACACTCGGCCACATGCCCACTCGAGCGGACAGGCCACCACTCGAGCGGTCATCGCTGGGTGAAAGCAAAAAAGAAACGAGCCCAAGCCCCGCATACATGACACAAATTTAAAATAAACATGCTCTACCCAAGCGGTTAAAACCATAACCAACCCAACATGCATAAAACGCATATAAACATGCAACAATGGAAACGATGAACTACCCGTCGAAAACACCAAAAAAAGAAAATGGGTCAGAGTCTCACAAAATTGTTTATTTGAACATCATTCTAAAAATGAAAAACGAGTAATAACTCGGATATCTATGCACTCACACTAGTTTTGCTAATGTTTTTTGTTAAAATCACGTTTCAGGTTACGATTAAAACAAATCTACCGGAGGGGATGTATCATGTTTTGTTTCTTTTCTTTCCTTTTAGTTGGCTTATAATTATCTCTTTTAATTTACCTATGAATATGATGATGTGAAGACATTTCTGATTCATGCACTAGTGAGCTCTGGAGAAATTTGAAAAAACAATAATAAAATAAAATTTTTATAAAAAAAGATGCTATTTCCAAAACTTTCTAAAAAGTTTTCATATTATGAGGCCTCGGGTGAGTTTTAACTCACTGGCCGGTTACGGATGCCGTTCTTAGAAATGGATCATGACACACTGCCCTTGCGCGCACAACCCGTGTGCATCGCGCGCTTAACGACCCTTGTTCAGCGCAGCTATCCAGTACTCTGCGCTCGACGTATGCTGAACAGTAATTCTCTCCTTTTTCATTGTTTCCCATATGGATGTTTAGTTGTGTGATTTCTGCATTCTTTGCATGGGAATGAATAATTTAAATTTGAATGTGAACTTAGTATGTGTTCATGTTTCGCTCTATCACATTCATATTTTGTGTGGGAATGAATATTTTTGTTTCATTCTTACCTTTCTCTACAAATCTCTATAGTTGGTAAATGTGTGCTTCAAATTGTACTCTACTCCTGAAATGTTTTACTCTATTGTTTTTCTCCTTTCATTATAAGATTTTTTTCTTTGACTTACGAGAAACCACCGAAGAAAGTGGACACAAATAACAAAACATAACAAACAATTTCATATGGTAGTGTTGCCAAAATATGATCCACAATGTTCAATTTTCACATATACAAGTGTAAGTTTAGTAATGCATATTCTTGAAAAACTACAACAGCAATCCCTCACAAGTACAAAATCCAACCAATCGCAAATGAGGCGAATCACTGTTTACATCAAAGTACAAGGGGATTCCTAAACAGCAAATGATCATCCAAATCTCTTGCCAAGGCCGAGAAACTTTTTATATATTTTCTCAACGACGTTCGCCTTATGCTTGTTATGAGTGTCAAGAACAAGGTCCCTAGCAAGCTTCTTCCTTGCAGTGTCTGAATTGAACGTCAACTAAATATGAAATTCCAAAAAGAAGTTAGAGATCTAACTACTATTGAGTTACTAATTTGAGTACTTCAGCATTGTTTGGGTACCTTGTTTATGTCCAACTTATTCAATTGTTGATACTTATAATACTTTATAACATGCATGCCACAATCATACCTACAATTTTGGTGGCATCACATTTCAAAAGGCATAGAAAGACAACACTAAATGAGGAAGTATGGAACTTAGATTATTACTAACCCATTCTCTTGTTGTGGAACCCATTCGGGTCGACTAATAGGTAACTCGCTTAAATTCGGCATGTCAACCCTGTCAGTGTAGATATTCAGTCAGGAGCAAGTGGAATAAGCGCACCTGCACATAGATAAAATCATACCAACGTCACTGGGCATAAATATGGCAACTAATATGGTTAGAATATCGGAGTATACGAACTAAACTCTTCACCGACTCCTCTTGGCTCTGATTTCGCATGGATGAAGGGTATGAATCCATAATGTAGACAACTTTCTGGCTCAAACAAATGACTGCCATGTATCAATGTTGTCCTTTGTCATTGATAGGAGCGTAGACCTATACAGAATCTATAAGTATGGGCATGCATTGATAAGCAAGTTGCAAGGATTGACAATGTTGATTTTTACCCTTTCACATGCAACAAGTATGCCCGTATAATAATGCATGCCAAAGTATGAACTAAGTATTAGTTGTGGACGAGCATTCTCACTAAGTATCATTTGCTATGAAAATGCAAACTAGAATAATAAGGCTATATAGCGCAAAGACCAAATGAATAAAATGGAAACATCCTATCAGAATTAAGGACTGAATATACATACCGCTATGTAAGTAGGCAAATACAAATTTGTCCATAGCCCATCTGGACTATGCTCTCTTTGGATGGTTGTTTTATTTATGGCAACACAAGTTATGATCTTAGCATTAAAGAACTAATTATGTTTACATATTACTGATGATGAAAATGACAGAACAAGTTTTGTCTTCTTACGTGGTTGATGGTGGTTTGAATTAAAACCTTCCTACAAAACAAAATTAAACAACTCACATAACGGTTATAAATAGTGAATATAAAGTCAAATTATGTGACATGTAACCTTGTTGACAACGTCGTAACAAAAATGTATCGTGCTGCGTGAGTTTCACACATCGAAAGGGATTGCGTGTTATCCATTTTTTGTGTGGTTGGAACCTTTGCCACGATCGCATTATGTTTTAATAAAGAGCTCATATATTTAAATGCGCATGGTAAACAAATGTATATAAATATCTACATACGTACATATGTAAATGTTGTTTAAAATAAAGGCTTGTAGTTGCTACCTTGCTAACTTCTTGTTTATCTAACCTTCCTATACGCTTTGTTCTTTATTGCTTGCCGAAATTCCACCGAAGCATGAAATTCCCTTCATACGGTGAGCATATGTATTGACTAGGATGTTTACTTTCTATTAACTTCGTCACACCGTAGTAGTCAGCAGCGCGATAGGCAAGGTGGGGGAGAACTCAATAGACGAGCCAATGTTGATCGTGGTATGGGGAGATCTCCGTACTATCTTCACCGAGGAAGTAGGTGATGTCACCTGAAGGACATAGTGGCAAAGGTGACTTTATCCTTCGCTTCCATTGCGACGTCTTCATTTTTAGGCTCAATTTTGTCAAAAACACGAAGGCTAAGAGTGTGCTTCAGCATGGGGGAGGGGATGGTGTCCTCAGCAGCCCGTTTAACAAGCCGCAACGCAAGAGAAGCCAACAATTCCTATTTCAATTGGGTGATTGCATCCACCACTGAGGTAGACATTGCACCCATCTCGGTTCGAATGGCATTGACAAATACGTTCAAGTCCTTAATCTCGTTCTCCATCTTAGACACACGTGAAACCAACCTGACATCCTCTGCGTCCTTTCTTATTCACTTTCTTTCCCAATATCTTCTGCTCTTCCTCCATCTTTGCCAATGCTTGGAGCTTGAAAAGAGGTAACCTTAACCTTCACGGCAATCTATTAAAAAATTGAAAGAGTTTAGTAAATATAATTATTGAAAGAGTTTAGTAATTCTGGGTATTTGATAATGTCAATAAAATATAAAGGCTAACTTACTTTCTTGTTCTCTTTGAATTCCAAGCTATCCAATACCATCACCCTGAACGAAATCTCCTTGTCTCCCCAATATTGGTGACGAGATGTAGGCCTCTTTTTCCATGGTATGGAGAATTCTCTTGCGGGTGTGCAACTTTCAAATTAAAATAGCTGTATAATTCATATAGCAATAAGGATAGATTGGTTGGTCAATGATGGGCCAACATTTATGCAAGGAGGACTAAAAAAGAAATACAACAAGGATAAAAAGATAATAAAAGGCATACCATTAGGAATAGAAGACGACCCTTGAGCACCCGTCATCCTTCGACCATAAACGTGCGAACCCCCTCTATGAGGAAGTCTAGCACGAAACGGCTCCAATTGTACCGACCTATGGTGGAAGCATTTACCAAGAAGTGTAGATATCTCTGATTCACTCCCAGATCAGAAGTTGGGCATAAGATGGCCCCCAAGAGGTAGAGCACAAGCTTCCTATGGAACATGTCCCCGCATCTTCCATTGAATTCAAATCATCCTTCAATTGTTTGAGTGCAATTAAGTCGGCCTTACTGACCCCAACTAACGGACGCAGGTCGTGTATGTCGGTATGGACACCTTTGATGGGAATCGAACCCCAACGAATGGCAAGCAGAGAATATTGTGAATGCCCAAGGGTGTAACTAAAATCTTCTTCCTATGGACGTTCAGAGTCACTGTGGATGGGTCGAACATCTCTACTAACCCTCACAAAGTTGTCTAGGCAACTTTGTATAGTGTAAGTGGAGTAGGCCGCCGAAACCCATATCCTTAGTGGCTTGAACTTGCATTGGTCGCAAGCCTTGTAGTGTCACGTACATGGAGTTCAATGCTATCCGTGTCGTAAATGTTGTCTACAAAAAAAATTGTTTGTGAGAACTTAGGATATGAAGTTAGCTAATTGGAGAGTATAATACATATTACAATGGTAAACGATCTAAGAATTACCTTTGGAGACTTAACCAAAGCAACCTCAGCCTTTTCTACTTGATAACGCTTTGAATCATCCTTTGCTTTCTTCTCATACTCGCGCTTCTCACTTTTTGGAAGCCCATTCTACTTCTTTCTAACTTCTCTTTTAAACTGAGAAAAATAAGAAACATATTATTAGTGAAATACCAATAATTTGATATTTTAAATTACAATAACTAGAAAACAAGCAACACCAAAATAGGCTGAGGCGCGAATATCTCGCTCTCTTTAAGGAGATTCAAGCTCTCTACGGTTGGCAAAGACGAGACCGATGCAACAAACTAATATTTTACTTGTCTCCCCCAAGATACAATAACCCAACTGATCATTCTGTAGCTCACACAAACTCTACATAAGTTGTAGAGCCCAAAGTTCAACCAATAAAAACACCCTTCTTTGGCCCATAATCTCTGAAGTGTTGTGTATGGAATTATCATTTTTATATATATATTGAAATGGGATGGATGTTGAACTATTTATAGGGAGAAAATGGGAGAATGAAAAGATAGGACAAATGGATGATTGGCCAGATACATCCATTCATGAATTGGAGATGAACAAGTGCAAATAACATATATGCGTTCATGCCAATACATTCTCTCAAAGTAATAACCATTCATCTTCCATTCAATACATCCATCAAGTCCCATTAGTCTCCACCATTTATTCAATGAACTTAGTTAATATTAAAAATGTCACCACCATTCCCCCACTCATTTTTAATATTTATGAAAAAGAAAGATAGATTACCGGGCAAAAGAGGGACTATTATGCATCATGAATGTGTGCTCTACATTAAACCTTCACTAATGAAACATCAATCTCTACTCCAAAGTCAGCAATGTGCTTTGCATTGAACTATGACTGCTTAGGGGAAATAAAGAATTTTTGTCCACATATAATAATCCAGGTGTTGACATGAGCATTATTAGCTAGCACATTACGGCCTTGTGTTGACCCCAGTTTTCATGAGCATATCTGAGATTAAGCTCTAATCTCATAGGAAACGGCTCCACTTCCACACTCATATAGGCAAAATTCATCTATGGTGCTCCTACAATTTTAACACCCCACTCATACGAGCTACAGATTTTCGTTAAGAGTTTTTATTTTATTTTTTATTTACAAAAAATTCAACTCTCTAAACATTACAGAATAAATGCACTCACACCATAGGGATGGAAAAAAAATAAAATGAGTGCATTTTTATTCCGACCACCTTATGATTCATTTGTCCCATTGAACCCGGTTACAAGATCTCTGGTCCCCGGGTTGGGTATCCTCATACGTGGTTCATGATTGTATGGGTTTAAGTCCCATCCCCATCGATGTACTCTAGACCGTTTATCTTGCCAAGGCCTTGGTGAACGGATCTGCAAGATTATTACAAGATTTTATATAATCCACATTTATGATACCACAACTCAAATAAGATCTCACCGTACAGAATTTTCTCCTTATGGGCCTGGATTTACCATTGTAATAACGGTTATTCACTCTATCAATCGAGGCAGTACTATCATAATGAATTAGCACATGAGGAATTGTTTTTTCCCACAATGGGATTTCATGCAGCAAATCTCATAACCAATTCGCCTCCTTACATGCTGAAGTGAAAGCTATAAGTTCAGCTTCCATAGTCGAATTACCAATAATAGTTTGCTTTTTAGACTTCCTGCATATAGCACCACCACCCAATGTAAAAATATAACCTGTGGTAGAGAGAGAATCACCTAACAGAGTATTCCAATCGGCATCATTATATCCCTCAAGTACAGCAGGATACTTTTTATAAAATAAGCCATAAGTTCTGGTACCAGATAAATATTTCATTACTCTTTTCATGACATGCCAATGATCAGCACTTGGCTTGCTAGCAAACCTACTAAGTACTCCAACTGCATAAGCAATGTCAGGTTTAGTACAATCAGTCGCATATCGCTAGCTCCCAATCATGCTAGCATACTCCTTTTGATTAATCACCTCATTATCACTTTTAACAAAAAAAATATGTAAACGAGCAGCAAAAGGAGTGGCTACATGCTTGCAATAAAAAAAATATATTTTCTCAAAATTTTCTCAACATAATGCGACTAGTCAAGAAAAAATCCATCACTAGTTTTAATGATTTTCATTCCTAAAATAAAATTAGCCTCTCCAAGATCTTTCATATCAAAATGGCTACTAAGCAAATTTTTTTTGTCTCATTTACAATATGTAAATCAGAGCAAAAAATGAGCAGGTCATCCACATAGAGGCTAATAATCACATGTGTGTTTTCACAAGATTTATAGTAAACACACTAATCACACTCATTTGATTTGTACCCATTCTCAGTCATGTAAGAAACAAATTTCTCACGTCACTGTTTAGAAGCTTGTTTTAAGCCATAAAAGGACTTAGTTAGCTTACACACCTTGCTTTCTTGTCCAGACTCTACAAAGCCCTCAGGTTGATCCATATAAATTTTCTTATCTAGGTCCCCATTCAAAAAAGCTGTTTTTACATCCATTTGGTAAATTTTCAAATGCAAAATTGCAACCACTGCAATTAGCAATCTAATGGATGTCACACGAGTAATCGGAGAAAAAGTATCAAAAAAATAAAGGTTGGCTTGTTATTTAAAACCTTTCGCAACAAGTCTTGCTTTATATTTATCAACAGTTCCATCCGATTTTAGCTTTTTTCAAAAAACCCATTTACACCCAATGGTTTTACATCCCGACAGTAAATCTACCAGTTTTCATGTTTGATTAGAAGGCAGTGAATCCATCTCATCATCTACAGCCTCTTTCCAGAAAATAGCATTACGTGATATAAAACCTTCTTGTAAAGTAAGTGGGGAGTCATTTACATTAAAAACATAGAAATGAAGGCCAAAATCTTTTTCAATTCTAGCTCTTTTACTCCTTCTAAGCTCAACTTCAACATTTTCTTGATTTTGAAAAGAAGGATTACAAGAGCTAGGTTCAGTTAAAATATTTTCAAAAAATACTTGACCCCCATTATTTCTAGATATAAAAGCATATTTTTCTTCATGAAAAATAGCATCAACCGATTCAAAAATAATATAATCTTCGATATCCAAAAATCTATAGGTTGTACTATTTATCGCATATCCAAGAAAAGTACAGGTGGTAGCAATTATCCCTAATTTTCGTCTTAGGATCTGCAAGCCTCACAAAAGCTAGATAACCCCAAACTCTCAAGTGTCCAAAATTTGGCTTATGCCCCTTCCACATCTCAAAAGGTATGATACTAGTCTTTTTATGTGGCATTCTATTTAACACATAGCAAGCAGTCAAAATTGCCTCGCCCCAAATATTTGAGGGAGCACTAGAATCAATAAGCATGGCATTTGTCAAATCAATAAAAGTTTTATTTTTTCTTTAAGTCACACCATTTAAAGTGGGTGAGTATGATGGTGTAATCTCGTGGATATTTCCCAACAACTGAATAAACGAGTTGAATTCAGAAAATTCATACTCTCGTCCTCTATCACTTCTAATTCTTTTTATCTTTCTACCGAATTTATTTTCAACTTCTTGAAGGAATATTTTAAATATCTCAAAAGCATCACTTTTATTTTTTAGCAAATATACATAAGTATACATTGAAAAATCATTAATAAAAGTGATGAAGTATCTATTTTCACCACAGGTTAAAATTCTTTCAAATTCACATATATCAGTATGAATCAATTCTAACAATTCGATAGTTCTTTCAACACTTTTATGAGGTCATTTTGCTATTTTTGCTTGACTGCAAACTTCACATTTTTTAAAAACTTTTGTCAATTTGAGAATTAATCCAAGATCACTCGTGATTCCTACATATCTATTATTAATATGACACAAGCGAGCATGCCAAAAATTTTAAAAAGACAACTTGTAAACAAAACTAGTAGATGCTTTATTAATCTCAACATTCAGTTTGAACATCCCATCGCAGGCATAACCCTTAACCACAAAAATCCTCTTTTTAGTTATCACATACTGATCAGATTCCATAGTCTACTTGAAACCAGCCTTATTGTGAAGATAACTCAACACCAGATTCTTCCTCATGGAAAGAGTGTAGAGCACATCTTTCAAAGTAAGCATTTATCCAGAGGTAAACTTCAAATCTACCTCACTACTCCCAAGAACCTTGGTTTTGCTAGAATCACCAATCATAATTGCCTTTTCTTCATCAAATGGAGTGTACACTTTGATCCAATCTTTGTCATAGCAGATATGCCTATTAGTACCAGAGTCTGCCCACCACCCTTCCAAAGATTACACCATAAAAGTATCTGTAATCATCGTCACAAATGGCTCCTCAATAATGTTGGCCTGAGGAAAAGAGCCACGCTTCCAGAACTTGCAAACTCGAGCAAGATGCCCACTCTTGCCACAAACAAAACATCCATTGTTCTGTTGATTTTGTGGAGGGGTCCTTGGTTCATATTTTTTTCATAACCTTTAAAGTGAGGTTTACCACGATTTTTGAAATTATTTTTTTTTTGCTTCAAAAAAGCATTCTTAGGAAATCGATTTTTGGGTAAATTGTTATTATTTGCAGAAACTAAATTTACCTTTGTGGAATGCCCATTACCCTCTTGTGTCATCAGTGCATCTTGGCCTCTTGCCTCCTCCTCCAAGCGGATGCGTGTGATCAAACTCTCTAGAGATGTCTTCTTTTGCTTGTGGCGTATTATCTTTTGGAATTCCCTCCACGATGATGGTAGTTTGTCAATGATTCCTGCCACCACATGATTGTCCCCAATCTTGATGCCTCTGGATCTCATCTCTGCAACTACCATCTAGAAATCTTTAGCTTGCTCTACAACGAATTTTTCATCTACCAATTGATAACAGAAGAATCGACTGGCGGCAAACTTCTTTGCACATGCCTCTTCAGTATCATATTTGCTCTGTTAAGCTTTCCAAATTTTCTTGGCAAAAGAGTAAGTTGTATCATAGTAATCATAAAAATGATCTGCAAGACAATTCAAAAGATAATAGCGACAGTTATACTCATCTTTGTTGTATTTCTCCACTTTCACCACATGAGCTTCATACTCTTCGTCAGTCATCTCCTCGGTAGAAATT
>JAULJZ010014257.1:0-16205 GCA_032270985.1 Heliamphora pulchella | reverse complement strand
CGCAGGCCTAAGTAAAGAAATAAGTACACAGGCCTCCAGGTACAAGAAATAAAAGAGAAAAGAAAAGAAGAAGGAAGCAGCAAGGGTCGTCACTCATGCCAAGTCCTCTTTTCCTCTTTCAAACCCTAGTTATATGCGAAGTATTGTCTATGTCCTAAGTTCGTGAGACGGTCCTTAGGTTTTTCAAATCCTAGAGGAGTAGGCATTCCTCTCTTCTAAAACCTAATCATATGCGAAGTATTATCTAGGTCCTAAGTTCGTGAGGTGATCCTTAAATTTTTCCAAACCCTAGAGGACTAGGCATCCCTCTCTTCTAAAACCCTAGTTATATGCGAACCATTATCTAGGTCCTAAGTTTATGATACGATTCTTAAGTTTTCCCAAACTCTAGAGGACTAAGCATCCCTTTCTTCTAAAACCCTAGTCATATGCGAAGCATTGTCTAGGTCCTAAGTTCGTGAGATAATCCTTAGATTTTTTCAAACCCTAGAGGACTAGGTATCCATCTCCTCTAAAACCCTAGTCATATGCGAAGTATTATCTAGCTCCTATGTTCGTGCGACGATCCTTAGATTTTTTTAAGCCCTAGAGGACTAGGCATCCATCTCTTCTAAACTCTAGTCACATGCGAAACATTGTCTAAGTTCTAAGTTCGTGAGATGATCCTTAGGTTTTTTTAAACCCTAGAGCACTAAGCTTCCCTCTCTTCTAAAATCCTAGTCATATACGAAACATTGTCTAGGTCCTAAGTTCGTGAGACGATCCTTAGGTTTTCTTAAAGACCTAGAGGGCTAAGCATCCCTTTATTCTAAAAATCCTAATCATATGCGAAGCATTGTCTAGATCCTAAGTTCGTGAGAGGATTCTAAGATTTTTCTAATCCCTAGAGGATTAGGCATTCCTCTCTTCCAAAATTCTAGTCATATACGAAGCATTGTCTAGGTACTAAATTTGTGAGACGATCCTTAGGTTTTTTCCAAGCCCTGGAGGACTAAGCAACCCTCTCTTTCAAACCCTAGTCATATGTGAAGCGTTATTTAGATCCTAAGTTCATGAGACGATTCTTAGGTTTTTCCAAGAAATAAAGGAGTAGGTATCCGTCTCTTCTATAACCCTAATCATATGCGAAGTATTGTCTAGGTCTTAAGTTCGTGAGACGATTCTTAGATTTTTTCAAAGCCCTAGAGGACTAGGCATCCCTCTATTCTAAAAACCGTAATCATATGCAAAGTACTGTCTATGTCCTAAGTTCGTGAGATGATTCTAAGTTTTTTTTCCAATCCCTAGAGGACTAGGAATCCCTCTCTTCTAAAATCCTAGTCATATGCGAAGTATTGTCTCGGTCCCAAGTTCATGAAACGATCCTTAGGTTTTTTTAAGCCCTAGAGAACTAGGCAACACTCTCTTTCAAACCCTTGTCATATGCGAAGCGTTGTCTAGTTCCTAAGTTCGTGAGATGATGCTTAGGTTTTTTCAAACCCTAGAGGACTAGGCATCTCTCTCTTTCAAGCCCTAGTCATATGCAAAGCGTTATATAGGTCCTAAGTTTGTGAGACGATTCTTAGGTTTGTTAAGCCCAAGTGTTCTAGGCACCCTAAGCCCTGTTTCCCAGGCACCTTCAGTAGAGTTCTTGAAGCTTTGAATTATTGATTACTTCTTCAAGTCTTGACTCAACTTTTTGAAGTTCCTACGTTTTGCATCTGTCATGCTTTATGATTAGTCTGTTCACATCATATGTATTACCCCACGAACTACGACTGGTCTGATCCCTTACAATGGGGTACGTAGAAAGCTCATTGAAAATTCGAGTTCGACTATGCTTTTTGTGTGTGTTTTGTTTATGCCTAAGATTGGCGACTTATTCAATCGGTTTGTCTTTGGCGTTTTGACATTTACTTACACCATGAGTTGTTGCTAGCTTTGTCAAAGAGAGGCAACTGTAGACATCCTAATCTGACCAAGTCAAATCTTAGGCACCTATCTCGAATGCGCTCCAATGACGAAAGTACGAGATTCATGCTAAAAAATACTCCCAAGCAAGCAAAATCACGAATATGGCTCAAAACCCAAGAAAGCCACCAAAAAACATCCAGGCCGTGACTTTTATGTCACGGCTTTAACCTTTTTGAAAATCCTAAACTAGGCGGTGACTTCCTTTCTCACAGTCACATCTTTTTATGAAAGTCGCGATTGTCCTTTTCATCACCATAAAAGTAGCGACTGTCACTGTGAAAAAGCAAAAAGGTAGCGGCCGTCACTATTATCCCTTTTTGGACAGGTGGCAGCATCCCAAAGAGAGTCTGTGTTGTCTACTTTGCTAATAAATAGGAGTCGTTTTTCACAGAAACCAGAGAAGAAGAAGAACTTGGATATCCAAACTCTACCCAAATACACCCACACCCGATCTTTTTCTATCTATTTCATACTTCTCGAGCCTTGTTTGTGATCTTTCTTGCTTAGAAGGAGTTCATAGAGCGTGTATTGGCTTAGAGATAGCCTATTCGCACCCCGAGGGGCCATTCGAGATAGATATTCACACGAGATAATCTTGGGAACCTACGACTCTTCTATAAACCCTTATTTTCTTTCCCCGAGACTGTCGTGGATAAGATTTTCATTGTTTTTATTATTTATTCATCATTTATTTTGATCTAAGCATTGTTTCTTCAAGTTTTTATTATCAACAGTGTATTTGTAACTCTCTATTTCATATATTTATAGTCATTTTACTTTGTTTTGACACTCGCAAGCATACTGAGCACATCAAAAGCTTTCTGAGATTCTGAAACATGATAGCTACAACCTTCTAGTGTCATGGCCGTATGTATGAATGAACTTTGTGCACATGGCCGATATATTTGTGCCATATTTACCCATGGCTGCAACATTTTATTATTAAGGCCGCGACATCTGTTTAGAGGCTAAAAACATGAAAACTGCTTTCAAAACCCTCTTATATTCATTTATTTCAAGATTTTCTCCCTTTTTCTCACTATGTTTAGCATTTTCTCTTTTCTGTACCTCAGTTTATCTTCTTGTTGGGTAACGAATGGTAGACCTGGCCTAGATCAAATAGTTATGATTTTCACTCTATACACATTCATTCTTATGCGTTCTGTAGTTATAAAAATATGACGGTTGCGACCTTACAATATCACGGTCGTGTGTTTTATTAAACTCACAGTAACGGCCGCCAATTATTTTCAACGGCAGCAGCTTTCATTTCCATGTTTGTCACGGCCGCCATATCCTCTTGCTATGGCCGTGAGGTTTTGTGAGGCTAGTGACATGAAAAATATGTTTCAAGCATTTTGTTATTCATTTTAATAACCTGTATGTCTTATTTTGAGATATTTCTTGTATAGAGGATGAAGGATGATGGATTTAACTTAGAATAAATGGGTTATGGTCTCTGTCCTACATGTCCTATCCATTTAAGCCTGTTTTAGACCTTGTATGATGATTATGCTCCTTCTAGACCCTTAGAAACCATAGCCGTGACTTTTATTTGTCACGGCTGTGAGCTTTTGCATTCTGTTCCTCGCGGTAACCTTATATTTGTCACGGTCGTGGGTTTTGTGACTATTTTTTTCACAGCCGCAACATTTGTTACTACAGCCGTGATTTTTTTGCATATCCAGTAGTTTAAATATGATGTTTAACTCTTTTCTGTTTATTCTGTACAGCCTGTTCATAGCATGTCGGGGGCAGAAATATTGTTGCATGACCCTTAGACCTTTACTTATTTGTTTTATCGTTTATTTGCATGTTTTTCACTTTGTTTTGTTCAAACGATACATGTGGCATATCTAGAAATAATAACCAAATTGCAAGACCCCTAGCCTCGTAATTAGGATTTTGTTTCCTTGCCTACTTTTGTTTGAACTATCTTTAACCTCCCGTTTGTAAATGTTACCTTTAAAAAATTTACAACAAGAACCGACATTGAGAAAGTATAGGCCAACCTCACGGTTGGACGAAAATAGTGCCTAACACTTTCCTTTTTTGTACCTAAGCCTCCAAACCCTTTTTTTCTCTGATTATGTTTTTAAAAGACCCGCAGCCTTCTTTTTGTTTTTCTTGATTTTTCTCAAAAATCAAGTGACGACTCCATTTTTCTAAAAATGATGCTCTGATATCTTGGATTTTCTTGTTTTGAAAAGAAAAGAATATTTTTCTAAAAATAATAGATATTCACTGCATCCCATGAGACCAAAACACCCGCACTGAGCCTCTTAAGTGTATAGACGTTCTTCTTTCTTTTATATGAAATATAAAACCCTTATATATTAAGTCCCCTAAGTCAAAACTTAATTTTAGCTGCCGCGCAAAAAAACCTATTCCATGACGGGTCGCTTGAGCAGATCCCTGACCGTTCGAGCGGTCACTAGCCCGAGACCTCCAGTGTACAAGTCTGCTCAAGCGGACTCCTGATCACTCGAGCAGTTACAAACCCAAGACGCTAAAATTCGAGGCATCAAACCAACAGGGCAGCGCCAGGCGACGCGAGCAGCAGCGCTAGGGGCAGCATGAGGGGGGACGACAGCACCGGGCAAGGAGAGGCGGCCGGCAAGGTGTGGGGAACGGTGGGAGAGGGCCAACAAAGGTCGGGAAGCGAGGGTTGCAAGCGCAGGTCAAAGGTAGTCGGAGCTGGAGAAAAAAGAAGAAAAAGGTTAGGACTTAAAAGTAAAAACCATTAGAATTTTGCTCATATTCAGAATTTTGTATTATCAAAAAAATAATAAGCGTATTTAATAATATTGTATGTATTTAGAATCACCTTATGTTAGTCAAACCCAGTGCTTTACGAGGGGAGTTAGGAACGAGCAGGACCTTCAATTCTCGATGATAAAAGCTCAACAGCCACTTCTGAATTCGCAGCCGATCAACATTTCTCAATCCATGATCCACAATCAGCTTTTAATTGTCTGTACCGAAAGTGTTGTCTATTTTATAGACCGTTTACTAATTTTCTTCCAGCATAAGATTTTTTAACAAGCAAGATCTATTCGCATAAAAGTTTTAAGGCGCAAAATCCTTTTGGGACAAAAATACCCTAGAATAGATAAATTTATCTGTCTTTTATTGAAATCACATGTATAGAACGCAGATAAATTTATCTGTCTTATTAAAAGTATGTATAAAGAATACAGATAAATATATCTGTGTATTTTTAAAATATGTATAAAAAATACAGATAAATTTATCTGTCTTTTATTGAAAATAAGCATAAAAAATACAGATAAATTTATCTGTGCCTTTTCAAAACATGTATAAAGAACTCAAATAAATTTATCTGTTTATATTTTCTGTGTTGATATGCAAACAGATAAATTTATTTGTTTGCATTATCTATATTAATATACAAATAGATAAATTTATCTGTTAGGCATAAATATACTAACAGATAAATTTATCTGTTTATTATGCAAAACAGATAAATTTATCTATTTGTAAGATATTTTCGAGAGAATTTGAGCAATTGGACCTTGCGCGTTAAAATTTTTGTTGATGAACCTTACACGTTAAAACTTCTTTTTTTGAATCTTTGGCCAAATGCCCTTTCTTTTTTTATCCTCTTAATGGTACGACGTGATTATTGTAATTCAAATAAAATTTTAAAATAAAAACTCTTATTGGTACAAGTCTTAATTTATCCACTACCCCACTGGTTAGTGGTTAACAGAACCTTTTTTTTAATATTATGAGATAGTAAATGTATTATTATATATGATTTTGCTAGTAAATGTAATTATATCTGATTTTGCTATTATTAATTTATGTTGCATTTTATCTATTGAGAAGGGGATAAATTAAACTAGCGAACACGATTCTCAATCACATTAATTTTTGTGTATAATTTTTATATTTGCATCTACACTTCAAAGGTTTAGACACTTTGTTAAAATGTTTCAAACACTATGGCCAGACATATGGATTATCCAAATATTTGAACATTTATATAATGATCACAATGAAAATATTGAAAAAGATCTCAACAAAGTTATGTTAGTAACACTTCAAAAAACAACAAATTGAATCATTAATATAATTGGGCTTCCGTTAGTAGCTAGACAATGGGATTGATCCCATAGTGAATAGTTTAGATGCGCATAAATTGATTCGAACACTCTGAAATATCAAAATAAATAAATAATATTTATAAAAATGTTCAATGTTGTTGCATGTAAAACTACCAATTCTATATTTGGTGATTTAAAAAATCAAAATTTTAAATTTAATTTGACTAGTCTCGTGATATTTAATAAGTTTGTTACATTATAATTGTTAGGAATATTGACCTTGGTCAAATTCATTTTTATTTTTGACAAATTTGTGACAAATTCTTATTTAAATTATTTATATTTATTCGTTGATATTTTGACAGTTGTTCTTTTAAAGTTATAGTTTAATATTGCAGAATACCAAAAAAAGAGCAGAAAACGTCGAAAAGTTACAAGCAATGTTAAACTGCTCGACAGACCGATCGAACTGTCTATCGAGCGGTTAAAAGTGACTCTCAGTATCTCAGTCTCTGCAGCAAAATGCTGCAACATAGAGTTTACCGCTCAAGCGGTCTGCGGCGAGAATAGTTTTTAATTAACTAATCCAATTAACTAAGCTAACAAACTGATACGAAAAAAAAATACTGATACGACACAAACAAAACACTTCCACAAAACATAAATAAAATAGATACCCTCCTCAGACTAAATTCTCAAAAAAAAATTACTCCCGCCTAATCAATACTCCTCCTCTCACAAGCCTCTCTTCCTCTTTTTTTTTCACGAATTGACAAACCAACACAAGAAAAAATAAAATAAATATTTTTTAGTATGGAACAAGATTAAAGAACAAGTACTAAACTCATCCATATTTTCATTCACTTAAAATTACAAAATCTAGTTAAATTGATCAAAACCACATACAGAATCTAAGATAAACTATATTCATATATAAACGAATATAATCAGAGTAGATTTTATATGAAACGATATGTGTGTGACTTGAAATATTTTCAAACGCCAAAGTCAAATCCTATATAGGATCTATATGGCTGAGTCACATTTATCAATCAAAAATCATGGATGTCACAAAATCAAATCAGTTTTGACCCAATTCACTTTTTAGGCTAATTTCCCCTCAACTAGAGATTGCAAAATTTTTCTTTCTTTTTCTCTTTTCTCTTTTCTTTTTTTTTGTTTTTTTTGTTTTTTTTGTTTTTTTGATTTCATTGGCAGCTTTCGCACTAGTATGAACAAAAAAGCAAGATTCGCATAGGTAGTCATTTTCTTAAGCTAAACATACAAAAATAACAGCAGGAGGGAGTTTAAACATTCAGTTCAAGTAGGTCACCACTAAGTGGTCATTTTGTGAAAACTTAAGAAGACTAAAAAATAAAAAAGACCCATAGAGAATTTTGAACCAAAGTTTGGAGGATCCCTGCATCTATTCATATTCAAGTGGTGTACAGAATAGATTCATATATAAAAACGTTCTATCCATTATGAATTAAATTATCCAAAAATCTAATTGATATTTAATCTTAATGACTAAATTATGTGATTTTAGCCAAATAAAATAATGTACAAAACTAGTACTCAATGATTAATAAAATCTCTCACAATTTTTATTGCTATCCATTTTTTTATTTATCTAAAGACTCAAAAAAAAAATAAACAAAAAACTCAAACAAACAACCCAAAAAACGTGACAAGACAAAAAATTAAGGACTACGACTAGCTAAAAAACTGTTTAGATCACACTTTCTTATCCAAACTTTTTTGATTTTTAAAGGTGCAGGTTCTAAGGTAGGAATCCATTTTTTTTCTAGGTTGACGTAGCTTGTCAAATCTGAATCTATTTTGGCTAACCAACCTAGTGCACTAAGGTCTAATGTGTCCCTTTATACTACAGTGATAACAAAAAGGCATAAAAAATTTATTTCTACTCAAATGCATGCAGTTGGAACGTATATAACCAACAATATCACAATGATGACAGATTTGGCCAAATTTAGTTGTTCTTATCTCACCATGTAAAATAGTAGATTTACCCGTCTGATTTTCCCACTGTCCATTGCTTTTTCCTGAAGAACCAACAATCGTTTTTTGAGTTCAGTCATTTGGCTGTTTCAACTTTTACAAAATTTGGCGCAATTTTTGCTTGAGTTGGCTAGTCGACTTTTTCTTTTCCTTTGTCCTGTTTTCCTGACAAAGCACTAGCAAATCCAAGTCCATACCTGTTAGTCACCGCCTTCTGTGACCTAAGCAGGTCATCCAAAATCATAGTGCCTATATTAAATTTCTTCAAAATAGATTGAGCATTTAACAAATTTTTTTTTCAAATTTAGTCAATTTTAATTCAAGATAAATTTTTAACTCAACACAAGTATGCAATTCTTTTTCAAGAAATTTAATCTTAGTTTGTCTAGTTTGACTCAATTCAGACAAGTCATTTATTTCTTTTTCACATTTTGTAAGTTTTTTACATAAAATTTTCCTGTCTAATTTTAATTTCACTACCAGGTCTAGAGCTTCAATTAGCTCTTACTTGATACTTTCATTCTCTTTTTCACACAATTTAAAATTTTTAATTAATTTACAATTCTGTTTAGTCAAAAATAGCTCTCATGATAAAGTTTATCATAAACTTGTTGTAGAGTTTCACTATCTTTAGTGTCACCAACTTCTTCACCTTCTTCTATTTCATTATTAGATTCATTTATAGAATTTTTATTTTTAAACTCACTAGATTTCTATTGAATAGAAGCACTAAAAGCTACAATACCACTATACCCATTAGGTTATATTCATCCTCATCACCCATATCGGGTTCACTCTCATCATCCCAAGTGACTATGAATCCCTTTTGTTTCTTTCTAGAAAAATTCGTACATTCTTTAGTCATATGTCTATATTTTTTGTATTCATAGTATTGAATTTTAGAAATTTGGCCTTTCAACCCATTTTTAATAAAATTGGACATATTTTTGACTTTATATTTACCGTGCTTCTTTTGTGATTTTTTCTCTTGATTAGGCTTTTTAATTTTAAAATTTTTTTTGAATTTTTTCACAAAAATAGCCATCATCTTAGAGTTTAAATCATCATCCGAGTCACTTGCAGAACCTTGAGCTGAAAAAAATGTCAAATTTTTTGAAACCTTTTTATTTTGAAAATTTAGCTTATATGTTTGCAGGTTTCCAACCAAATCTTCAAAAGAAATAGAGTCAATGTCTTTGCTCTCTTCTATTACTGTGGCTTTTGGCTGGAAGCGCTCGGGTAAAGATCAAAGAATTTTTCAAATAATTTTAGAAACAGAAATTTTTTCACTGAGATTAAATAAAGCATTCACAATATCACTTAATTTTGCATAAAAATTATCAAAACTTTCATCGTTTTTCATACGTAAAGTTTCAAAATTTATTGTGAGACGTTGAGGTTTTGATATTTTTACTGTATCAGTTCCTTCATGAGTGATTTGGAGTATGTAACATGCTTCTTTGGTCAAGTCACACGTAATTATTCTACGAATTCATCAGGTGTGACTCTGCTAAATATAGCATTCATGGCTTTGCTATTTCAGTCGGCATCCTTATAATTAGCTCTGTTTTATTTAGCCACAGGCTTAGGGACGGTTATTCCATCAACAACAATGGTTGGAGGCTTGTAACCCTCAACCATAGAAAGCCATACACATTCGCCAATGGATTTTAGAAAAGCTTTTATTCTTACTTTTCAAAAAGGGTAATTATGGTTGTCAAGAAGGGGTAGTCTAACAGTAGATGTGCCTTTTTTAAGAAAATTAATTAGTGAAAATCAGTTTACAAATGGAATTTTTCAATAATTTCTTAATATTATTTATGCAACAGATATCATCATTTTACTTTATCTAAACAATCGTATTAATATGTTAAATTGGTCTTATTTTTATGCTTAAGAAGTTAGGAATTAGTTTGTTTATTACAAATAGATGGCAAATATTGTGAAATGTGATATTTTAAAATTTTGTAGAAGTTAAATCTTTGATTGTCTATCATAAAAATATTTTGGAGCCGTCACCGTTTATATAAATGATTAATAATTTAATTCAAAATAAATAAATGTGATACTAATTATCCAAATAGATAAAGTCTAATGTGATGAATTACACATTTTTTCTTTTAATTCGAACCTCTTAATTTGGAGTAAAGGGGTAAAAATGGCCCTGGGCCCGTGGGCGGCTCGAGGCCCGTTATTGTGTGGGCCAAGCCAGGTCCACTAATAGTCTGAGCCCACATGCCTGTTCTTCAGGCCTGGGTCTACCCCTAAGTCCGTGGGCCGAACCAGCTCGAGCCCAAAGCCTACCCATTTTGGCCTAAGCCTAAGGCCCGCCCGTTTGGCCCGCCCATTTTGTAAAACTTCAAATATAATATTTATGTAATTGGATACTTTTGAATTTAGAATAATAAAATTTATGTTGCATTTAATTAGTTTAAGTGTTCACTTATTATATTTATGTACTATAAATATTAATTTATAACAAAATTTATAAATTAATATTAATATATAATAAGTAAACTAATTTATAAATCTATAATAAACTAATAAACTTATTATAAAATATAAACTTATAAACTAATAAACTACTGATAAACTAATAAACTAATATTAGACTATAAATTTATGAACTTATATAATAAACTAATAAAACTAATATTAGACAATATATTTATAAACTTATATAATAAACTAATATTAGACTTTAAACTTATAATTTATAAACTAAGTAATTAAAAAACTAATAAACTTATAAACTTATAAACTTATAATAAACTATAAAGTATAAATTTAACAATTAATAATCTTATACAAGAACTCAAAAAATAAAAAACAAAATAACAAAAAAGTAAAAAGCCTACCGAAAGCCTAAAACCCAAGGCCTAAGCCCTATACCCCTGGGTCTAGGCCGACCCCTCACCTAAAAAACCAGGCCTGACCCGACTCAAATTTTTGGCAAGAGCCTGCTGGGCCAAGACCGAGCTTGGCGCACCCGAGCAACAGCTGGGTTGGGTCGCGTCAAAATTATATGCCTGATTTAGAGCAATTTTAATAGAGTATTTTTTATATGGCACCTATTTTAAACGTGATTGGTTTATAAAATAAGAATCAAAAAATAGAATCAAACACTTTTATGTTAATATTTTTAACAATAAAAAATATGACAATTAATGAAAATTAATAATTGATATCCTATTATCACCTTTAAAAAATCATTAATTTGGCGTAACAAACAAGTATTGGTTAAATAAATTAACTATTACCCATTGAATGACATAATAGGGTAATAAATTAACAACAAATATACATATGTTATGTTGTTAACCGCTTGAGTGGTCTCTAATTAGCTCTGAGTGGTGATTATCTCGAGAGCAATTATTTTGAACTCTGAAAAATAGTATTGACTTGGATAAAATTCTTTAAAGAGTCCTTCTTTAACCAAGATGTCTACTTAGAGAGATACATTGCAAATAGGCAAAATAAACTGAAGTAAAAAAAATTATAATATTTTTTTGATTAAAAAATTATAATATTTTTGTTAAAAAAATTATCATATTTTTTGTTGAAAAATATAATTTTTTTGATTAAAAATATTTGTGAGTGAGATTTTGATAACTGACAGCCATGGCTATACTTGAAGAAGAAAACAAATTATTAAATCATCCATGTATTTTAGTCCTATATCTATGTGTTCACAAAGTCAGTCAAGTGATTGAAAAGATAAATCTGATTGTGAACATGAAGATTATGAGTCCCTTCAACATGCATATGAAAAATTATACCAAGAAAGTTTTAAATTGGAAAGAATAAATTTAAAATTGGTTACAAAAATAAAACTGCTTAAAAAAGAAAGAAACAATTTGAAGCATGATTTGTCTAAAACTCAATCAGAGGCTAGTCAATTAAAAAATTAAAAAGTCAACTTCTCTGAAAAATTAATTGCTACTGAAAGAGAGATGAATGATTTG
Organism: Heliamphora pulchella; assembly: GCA_032270985.1. Taxonomy (NCBI): domain Eukaryota; kingdom Viridiplantae; phylum Streptophyta; class Magnoliopsida; order Ericales; family Sarraceniaceae; genus Heliamphora; species Heliamphora pulchella. The sequence continues at coordinate 4,195 of JAULJZ010014257.1, read as the reverse complement.
ATTAAAACATGCAAAAACTATTAAGAGAAAATTGTTAATTTTAAAAAAGATTTGCATGAAAATATTGAATCAAAGAAATCTCATGAGCCGAGGGTTGTTAAGTTAGAATCCGATCTTGATACTTCTAGTATTACTTTCAAGAAATTTAATGCATGTTCAAAAAATTTACAAAATATTTTAAGTGTGCAAAAGTGACTTCTGATCGAATTGGACATGGATATATGGGTGAAACTTTATCTTCAAACGGTTCAGATAAAATTGATTTTGTGAAAACTATAAGTTCTTTTTGTAATATTACCCAAGTCAACTGTTCAATCAGAAGTCCATTTTTCAAAAGAAAATTTTTGAAAGTTTGCACCCAAAGTGGATTTTTTTAAATCTGCACCCTGAAGAAATTTGTGCTCGTATATCATTATTGTGGTACTATTGAACACATTAGACCCATTGCAAAAAGCTACAATCTCAGTCTTTTTATTAACATTAAAAAAATATGAAAAACTGCATAACCAAATCAGGACATTGCAAAAACTGGCTCACGGTAACGGGAGCGCTCGTCCGGTCCATTTGTTCGCCCGAGCAGTCAACTTGCAGAAAACAAGTTATGTCCAGAAACCCAAGATACCCGTGTTATCCATGCCTAGAACAAGGGTCATGTAGGTTAGAAAATCATATTTGAATCCATGTATGTATTTTGTTAAAAACTCTTTAGATGTTTCTAGGAATTTTGGAGAATTAGATCTTCTTATGTGATGCGTATTTTTTTAAATAAAAAATTTAAAATTTTTTTAAAAAAATTAAAAATCCAAAAAGATTGTTTTTTAATTATGATGATTAGATGACATCGTAGTTTTTGTATTGAATTTTATACAATGATAATGATGTCTTAATATTTTTTTTTAAAAAGGAATTTGTGTGTTCTTTTTTAAATTTAAGTTGTTACACTTCATTAAAAGTGGTGATTTTCATGATTACAAACTTTGTATGATTTAAGCACACTTAATTTTATTAATACGTTCTTTGAACATATGATCAAATTTTTCTGAGATTTTTTTAATTTTCTTAAAAAATGCATGTTGGATTGACCATGGTGGTAAAATCTCTGTGTTAATATTAATGTCTACAACCACCCCAATCTAATATATCTATCCACCGCTCTTCCCTCAACAAGAATAAGGTATAGCAATTTAATGCTTGAGGAAATGACTACTTATATGAATCTTATTTTTTTGTTCACATGAGTGTGAAAGCCGTCGGTGAAAGAGAAAAATAAAATACTTATGGAAATGACTACATATGCGAACTGTGTCATTTTGTTTGCATTAGTGTAAAAGCCGCCGATAAAAGTGAAAAAAAAAATAAAAAAAATTAAAATTCTTTTTAAATGGGAGCATTCGTCTTTCTTCAACAAATATACATTAGGAACATATCAAGTTTGACTTCTAGTGTATGATAATTTTAAAATTTTGAATGTTACTCAACAACATCGATCACAGCGTGGATTGAACTTGGAATTAATAAATATTGAGAGCCCACACACACACTTGGTAATCTTCATGAATTTCATCATCTTGTTATAAATTGTACTGAATTTAATTTGAGTTTCATGCACAAGGTTCTATTTACATTTTTTGATGCATTATTTGATTCATATTATTTTTGCATGAATACTAGTGAAGTTCAAAAAATTAGCATAGTTAATTTTTTTAGCAATTGTTTTTTTTAAGGGCTTTTAACAGTATACTTCCTAAAAGATATTCAAATATACAGTTAACTTCCTAAAAGATTAATTTAAACAAATTGCCCTCTAAATTAATTTAAGTGTAGCAATAACCCCCCAATCTAACTTCTATTAATGTTTCCGTTAAGTTTTTTTGTATGTACAAAAATATGATATATTTTAAGAATAAAAATGTAAAATAAAGTTTTCATAACCTCCTATTATCACGCCCCAAACTCCGGGTCATGTGAAACACCATAAACAAGCAACCACAGCACCCAGTCCGAGAATACACTCTCAAAATAAACATACATGCATTGTATATAAACGCCAAATGGCATAAATTACAAGGCTCCAACGCTGAAACAGATGTATTAAGCATACATGATACAGATAGGAACAAAAAAAAAGACTATAATTCTTCCACCTCTCCAGCACCTCCAGATCAACTAGCGTGACCGGTACCTAATGAAAAGCAAATCCCACACCATGAGCCAAGACTCAGCAGAAATCAAACAAGCATGCAATATAAACAAAACATGCTAAGAAAACGAAGTGCAGGTTTAGACTCTATTTCAAGCCTTGAAAACAGTTTGAAAACGGTTTTAGATCACGACTCACAAGAGCCATTAAAACAATTTCACAAGCAATGAGAAGGCGAGGATAAAAACTATTTTTTTGACTCATCAGTGTCTTGAAAACGATTCCAGTATTACGACTCCCGTAGGCCATTAATATAGTATTTCGACTCCCATAGGCCGATAATACAGTTTTAAGAAAATTGGTCTATCCATCCCACAATGCAGTTCATGCAAACCATGAACCTTCTCGGATTTTCACCGAAGGACCGCAACCCCCATCTATGTAACACACACAATCCGTGCAACACACATAACGCACGCCACCGTGCAACACACACAACGCACGCCACCTGTGCAATACACACAACTTCACGGACTTTCACCGTAGGACCATTATCCGCCCTCATCGCATGCCTTGTTGACCAGGGTCAACGAATATCTTTACAGACTTTCACCGTAGGACCATTATCCGCCCTTCCTAGACAATTTTATGGACTTTTACCGAGGGACCAATGCCCGCTCCACATATGCAATATAGATACAATTCTATGTATCAACAGGTATCTCTACAAATGCCTAAACTACGGGATAAAACCGCATATAACAGGATAGAAAAACCCAAAACCCTAAAGGCATTAAGACCACAGAGGCCACTCACCTGCATATCATGCACAAAATAAAACTATCCACAGTTCTATAGGCACAAAAGCATGTATTGCCACGATGTCCCACATACAACACCACAAAACCTGATAAGACATCACATGCCACACACCCATCATCCATTTACCCGAACAACCCATTCACATACCGGGACCCGTCCACACACACCGGGACCACCAACACCTAACCTGAAGGCCAACACCTGAAACCTCCCTCAGACCGATTCTTACCAGAACCTAACCTTAAAATCGAACCACGGACCCACACGTCCCAAACATAACCGACACGCACATAATCGTGCCACAACTCCCAAAATCTAACTATACACGTCAACCCAAGGACGACATCTAAACGAAACACCCGAGGCCACAACACGACCCCCAAACCACCACACGACCAGCCGAACCCTAAAAAGAATCCACAGGTATTTGAATCGACTAATTCCCATAAATTAATCAATTGAATACTATAGGACACCAATCGAAAATCAAAACCCAACCACAAAACCACCATCACATTGCCCAGAGGTTCAGTCGACTAGCCTAAGCCCCCAGTCGACTAAAAACCACACTAGAAACTCGCAAATGCCAAACAGCCACGGTTCAGTCGACTGACCCTCGAGGTTCAGTCGACTGACCCTCGAGGTTCAGTCGATTGAACCCCAAAAACATCATGGTTTGGTCGATTGAACAGAGGCGAGAACAGTCTTTGAACACTATTTCAGCCTCCAAAACCTTGATTCAACGCCTTTAAAACCACGATCTAACACCCTCGGACATCCACACGTCCAAGCCAAACACCAAACCCTCGAAAGAAACTCTCAAAACAAGATTTCATCCACCGAAATCGACTAACAATCAGTTTTTGACCCAAAAATCCAACTTACAAAAAATCAGATCTACAGCTATCCGACCGGTAAAAATATACCCGATTACCCATAGCATCCTTATACAATATACAGGTATAAAATCCTACCTCGGTGAGTTCAAAACTCGACGTCTCGATCCACGTGCAAAATCGAGTTTCGTCGGAATAGAATTTCGTCTGGATGAACGCGTAGACCACGACGCCAATAATAAGGATCGATAGTTTGATCGTCGAAAACTGAGCCTCGGGCCCCCGAGAACTTAGAGAGAAGGCAGAGAGAAAACAAGAAACTTATTGGAGAAGTTTTGAAAAATATCTTTATGAAAATATCTAACTCTAGATATTTATAGGCCTCCAAAATATTTTT